>NDXB01005144.1:0-51829 GCA_002631895.1 Agapornis roseicollis
CCCTCCCCCCCAATAAAGAGCCTCACATATGGGATCTTCAGGTGTTTGGCACCTTTTCCACTTGGCTCCAGCAAGCTCAGGAACCAGATTACGCTGCCTGTTTTCCTAGGGTGGGGAAGGTTTACAGCCTAGGCTGAATAAGGTCTATCCTCAAATTCAGCTATGGGACCAGATCATTAGCTGGTGTAAATTGTACCGCTCTGGTGAGGCAAAGCAGCAATACCAATGCAAACAGGCTGAGGATCCTGCCCTGTGCCGGCTGCTTTCAAGTCCTGCTCAACTACAGCCAATCCTTCCTGCTTCCTCATACACCTCCTTCATGTCCCCATGTCCCACCTTTTCCTTAGTGTTCTCTTACAACAGACCTAATCCTTTGTTCTGTTTTCCCTCTCAGTCCTCAGCTTCAAAATTTCATCCAGGTTTTAGCATCAGTCATTTTTCTCCTGTTCTTTCTGCTTTTGTTTGCATTGTCTTCAAGATGCCCCTTCCACATGCAAATCTGGAAGGACAGCCTTAGAGGGATGTGGTCACCTGGAAAAGTAAGCAAATCATATAAACTTAGCCCAGACTGTTCTCTAACTTAACATCTGCCTTGGCTTTTTGGTTCCTCTGGTCCCATCTCAGTGTTAATTTTCCACACACATCCCTCCATTTTTTTTAAGATCTCCAAATACATGTTTGGGCAGGTATAACTGTAACATGGGAAATGAAACCTCTTTGGTGTTAAACAAGCAGTGTGGAATTTTACCTTGTTAGGTCTTGAGGTAAGCACAGTGAAGGTCTGGAGAAGGTTCATCTGAATGTAATCAGCACCTAACTTACTGATAAGGTTCCTCTGTGCTTCTTGCCAGTGGCTTGCAAGCAGCCTGTGTGCAGGGCAGAGGGTAGACTTGCTTTCTGGAGGTTAAGGAACTAGATGGTGCCATTGACAGAGCATGACAAGGTGGGTGCAGTTTTCTTCCTGCGAGTAGTTTCCTTGGCATCCCTTTGCAAAAGTTCGATATCAGCGGGAAGGTTTCAGGCTTGGTGGCTCATAGTGCTCTTAGAATCCCAAAATCATAGAACAGTTTGGGTTGGAAGGGACCTTCAAAGGTCGTTTAGTCCAACCCCCTGCCATGACCATGCTCTTAGCATCTTTCAATCATGCTTCTTTATCTAGACTGAAAAGTTAATTAAGCCATCAATTATTCATACAGCTACAAACAAGGAAAACATCTTCCACCATCACATTGATAAAACAGACCAATCCTCTTTTCTTTATTTGTATCTATTGTATGTCCAGCAGCCTGCATAGGATATTGTGTGAAGTATCTTGAAGACTGCTTTTCTATCACTGGTATGAGCACCTGCAAGAGAATAAGAGCCTGCTCAGTCACGTGAGCTGTCGTTTGTTTTTCAGTAGATGTCTTCCCACCTTGCCTAGATGCAGGGACAGATCTAGTGTCACTTGACATTGTGCATTATCGGTCTCAGAAAAGGCCCACAAAGTCAGTGATGAATCTGATCGTGCCCTTTCTTCTACACCAAATCAGTTGGCTGCTCCACTGGTAAAAGTACTGAACCAGGTCTAGATAAAGTAATTCAAACATCTTGTTTCACTCAGGGTTCTGGCAGAGATGATGAGAAGATCCTTGCTGCTTGGAGGGAGGGCATAGAAAACAGCAAAACAATTCCATGAGATGGCCTTCATCCAATTCATGATAGATTTTTGGTCTAAGTGAAGATCATTTGTAACTAAGTAGAGAGATGATGGAGCTGTTTGTTGGCTACAAGGATTTAGATCTGTGATGTAATGAAACCATGCAACTTCAGAGTATAAGCGTAGATCTTGCTCTGATGAAACAGAATAAAATTCTTACGTTTCCCTGACAGAAAAAAAAAAGGGGAGAATGGGGGAGAAAGACTTGGCATGTCCCACAGAGAGTCTTTTGGGATTAGATAAAACTGAAATCTTACTGAGTTTTAAGGTCAAAGTATGTTACAATCACAAATGTGGCTGTAATAACAACACCTTATTTACCAATTAGACAGGGAGTGCGTGGGCTTGGGATCTTACTCACTGGCTTCAAAACAAACCTAAAAATGTTCCTAACTTGTACACCTGTTCCCTTACCCAGTTACCAGGGCTGCAGAGGGGTTGGGGGTGGTGGTTTTGCTCAGATTTTGCAATGGCACCTTGGTTTATATCCATTAGATAATTTTCATGTTTCATATGGACATATGGTGTCTCTGGCAATGAGACAACTTGTGAATGAGGCACTTCCAGGGGTGCTTGGTGCATCTGATGAAGAAACTTCTGAAACCTTGATGGCTAAAGGACTAAAGTCTCTACCTCAGAGTGTCTCCCCATGGTCACCTTATTTAACAAAACAGCACTATGTGCAGGTGATGCTCTTGATGTGAGGTGCTAAGAGCCATCTGTATTGAGCATCCAAAGAAAATCCATGGTCAGAACCTCCTGATTGAGTGTTGTAGGTTTGGGTTTATTGTTTATTATCACAGCACAGGAAATATTTGAAATAGCATTGAAGATCTGAAATCACTGGTGAAGTAGGTTCTAAAGTAGGTACAGGAGGGGCTGGGTAAGATGAATCACATTTTCATAAACAAAATCTCAACAGATTCAGCCATAGGAAGGCATCTAACTGGGGCTGTTCAACAGGGGAATAATTTAGCTGAAAGCAGGACCTGTATTACAGAGGTTTCTCTTGGTCTCTGACACGTGATTTTTAATTCTGACGCCAAAATCAGTTATTTTACATGGAAAGAGTTGATTTCCTTATTTATTTTGCCAGCTGGTCTCTTTTCTCCTCTGCATATATTCTCTGGTTATTACATCAATATCTTTTGATGTGATGTGTTCAGGTCCTTGCTCATTAGGCTGTTCAGTGACCGTAACTGAATAAATAACTGGTCAGGGTGCTGAAGGGGGAAGAAAGAAGATGTTAAAAATACAATAGGACATAATCTGGTCTTCGTCATGGAAGATAATTTGCATCTCAGCTCTATCACTGCTTAGGTTACATACTCAGAGGTATTTGTATAAATATTCATTAAAATGTATTTATTTATAGGGATATCTCAGTTGAAAACAATAAGAGAGCTTGTGTGGATATGGTTCAAAGGAATTACTTTTTTCCCCTGGAGTTTCTGCTTTGTCAACAAACAAAACTACCATCAACAAAAGTCATCTTTGTTGCAGATGCTTCACGGGTCAGAGTCCTCGAGGAAGCAGTTTTTAAGGATGCTAAGATGAAAGGAATGAAACTTATATTTGCCCACATTTGGCCTGAACATTGTCACTGTTTGTTTTGAGATCAATTCAACATCTTCTATCTACAATGATTCTTCCCCTGTTCCCAACCATGCTGGTGTTGCATATTGTGCGGCAGTTACTTCTTGCTCAATAATCAAGCGTCTTGTAAACTTGAAGTTCCTGCGGTGTACACCTACCAGTACCCAGGTAGCATGTACACTGTTGAGAGGTTTTAGCAGAATGCAATTGGTTTGGATATTTACCTCCAGAGAAATAGAAAAAGCTTAAGCTTTTTGGTAAATGGCAGCTATGGTGCCTGTACATTCAATTTGATGACTCACTGCTGTAATCTATCTGCCTAGGCTGGAATGTGGCAGCCATTCTGCACTAACAGCCCGTTTGTTTTTCTGAAGAGGAGATGTGAGGGATAATTTGTCCAATTGAAACTGCAAGGTGAGTCACCAAGGTGATGACAAGGATTAACTTCCTGCAGCCTGCTCTCATGACTGCAGAAACATTTCCATACAGCTTGCAGGAGACAACTTCACAGAGAGCTGGAACATGTCTGGAAAAGTGTCCATCAGGAATGCCCTTTGAGCACAGCAAGCGGCTTTTTCTCTCTGACTACACAGATGAGACTTTAAAAGGCTTTTGTCTGCGGCTTCAAATGTTTTCAAATGCCTGGCCAGGACTGGGAGCTCTCATCGATGACTTTGAAAGCAGGCTGCTGTTCACTATTTGTTCAGTGTTCCTTTCTGCTACTCCAAAGTGCAAAGGAGGAGTTCATTGCTTAAATACTTGTGGTCTTTCAGTAGGAGTATGATACCCAGCTCCTTTTGGGTGCCTTGAAAAATGGCCCTTCACAGTCCTGCTGAAAATTGCTGTGCTGAGTTGAAAGCAATTTGTCTCATTTCCCATCCTGAATTCTTGTGTTGCACAGCTACCCCTGCACTGGTAACCATCTCCTCACTGCATGCTTTAAGAGCGTGTCTGGTGTCAGGAATACGCTGACAAAGGAAGAACATCTCGGAGTTTCAGACTGTTTGGGTAGCAAATTAAACTTCTGCTTGTTCCCCCAAATTGTAGCTGTGACCTAGACATTTTGCAGCTGCTACACCATTAACTACAGCTTCACAGTACTGCTAATAAAAGATATGAAAGAAAGAATTCTGAAGTGGTATCTTCTTGTTCTAGGAGCTCTAAAGTGCATTTCAATCATGTTCAGTCACAACCACGTCAAACTCTATTGCCCAAAGGATGCCTGTTCCCAAGTGCCCCAGACTGGTTTTTGTGTCAGAAAGCCTATATAACACTTTTCAGAGCACTGACCGGGTAAATTTACCCCCTGGAGCAACTCTTGATTTTTCCTAATATCTAAAACTCAATTTCTTGAACCAAGTATTCAGTGAAAGTCTCTGCTGCACTGTATGTATCTTGGAAGGAGAACCCACAATAAACCAAGATACTTAGACAAAAGTGAAACTAGCCCAAAACATGTTAAACAGTAAAAATGACTGTGCTACACTCAGGGCTTAAATACAGCTTTTGATAATGACTCTAAAGGGCAGTGATGCATTTCACTTATATGAAAAAGGAGCAGACATGCAATGTTCTCCCTGGCTTCTTAGGAAAAGAAACAGGAGAATCAATTAGCACCAAGCCACACTGCAACTCTCTGAACAGTACTTCACACAAACAGACCTGCAGAACCCTATGGCTTTACTCCAGCAACGAAATGGTGCTCAGGGTAATTAAGGATTGCCAGCATAGGACCCTGAAAGTAGAAGAACAGCTCTCACCATGCAGGATCTTAAAGCATGATGCAGGTTACAAATCGAGTTCTTTGCTCGCTCTTCTTTTTAAATGAGGTCAGACACATTTTCTGCTTTTCCAGGCCCAGGATCCCTTTTAGAAAGTGTACTTTTTTGTTGAGCCAAGGGGCAACTGCTTTACTGGCAGTAGTTAATAACACTAAGGAGAGTACTTCTGACAGCCTGTATCATCCTCTCAGTTTATCCACAGCTGTGGGGAAGGTTATCCTACTTGTTCTTGCTGTGGAGGATGTCTCCTCCCGACCTCTGCCATCCCACCAAGAGCACAAACAGCGTGACTGTGACCAGGAATGTGAGGACTGGCAGTGAAGGGCCTTTTCATGGCAGAAAAAGTCTGGTTTTCTCTCAGATTGATTCCACACTACAATGCTACCCTGATTTGTCATTTTGGACCTCCTAGGTTATCTCAATGACAAATAAACTGCAGGTGCTTTGAAAGGCCACCTGCTGCATCAGGTGGCGTTGATGTAAACGTCTGGAGCACTCACAGGTTTTATCCTTTTGTTAAATCTAATGTTATATGCATGGCTGAATGGGCTGTTGCACTGTGTGTGCTGAGAAGCAGCAGACCTGAATAGCACATATGAGAAATGATGCAAAAAGCCTGTGAGTTTATATACTCCTTTTTGGGCCAAATACTTTACTGAGGGGGATCATTGGGAGTTTTAACTTCTGCAGCTGTTTCTCTGTGTTCATAAAAATTCAAAGCTCCGGCTCATGTTACACCAGGGTAAACCAGATGTACTTCATGTCTCAGGTACTGCCCGCTCAAAATAACTCTCAGTTCAGAGAGGCAGAAAGCAATGTGCAACCGGGATGAATCTGCCTCTCAGTGAGGTTCCTTGTCCTTCTAATCCAAACCCCCTCTGACTGGAAGATCTTCTACGATACTAATTCCTTCCAGTATTGCCAATTTTTAGAGTTTAATCATAAGCCTGTTGGAGCTGGATTTGTGTGAGGGTGAAACACATCAGTCTTCACTCTCTGCCGGTGGGAAATCCCTGTTGGGGTTCGTTACCCCTCCTGCTTCTTTCTTCCATCAAAGCAGGTTAAGTTCTGGAGAGAGCAGGCAATGCTCTGTCCTTCCCCTGAGGAACAAAAACCGGATTGTGAGATAGGAGAGGGAGATCAGAGGAAAAGCAACTAGCCTTACAGATGATGCAGTATTTTTACCCCTCTTGGAACACCAGGTCATTCCCTGTATATTCCTCTCAGCAGCAAAGGCAGGAGGGAGGTCTGAAGGAGAAGGCTCTTAACTGTAAGCCCGAGAACAGAAGCACTAGGGCAGAATTCTGGCAAAAGATGGGAGTTCATTATGCAACTGTGAGTTGTGGGGCCAGCTAAGAGTCTTGTACCGTCAGACAGCACCGCAGGCCAAACCATCATCTTTGCTTGGTTCCAGTCTCTGTGAGTCTGGGAGCCCTACTAACAAACTGTCAAACTAGAAAGGAAACTAGGAGGGAAGTTTAAATACCAAAGGGCAGAACACAAGCTGTGTTTAAACTACCTGTTGTGTTCTGAGCTGGGGCAGTTATCCGGGTGGGAGCACTTGGGGCTGCCCTGCTTCCCTCCCTGTCAGTGCAAGCTGGGGGCAAGGGCAGCCCCAGGATTTATCGCTCCGATGCCTAAGTGCATGGTTTGTGTGGAAGAGCACTGCCTTGTTTTCGCTGGTTTTGTCATGAAGAACACAGTCCTCATCAGAGGTACCCTCCCTGCCCGCTCTGAGCGGATCCAACTCTGCCCTGAGGCAAAGGCCGCCAGTCCGCTGTGACAGAGGGCAGGCGGGGGAGATCAACTATTGCACGGCAGCGGGGAAAACAGTGTCACTGCTTCTGGCGAAGCAGCTGTGTTAAAATGACTTTAATGACTGCTCTGCTCAATCCCTCCGGCTCGGCCTGGGTATTTCAGCGTGAACGGTAGAGAGGGCACTTCCGAAGCGCCAGCTTTCCGCCATCGCCTCCCCCCACTCAGTGGAGCTGATGGTACTTCCCACCTCCGCGGCTACAGGTGGCGGCGGCGGGGCGGGGTTGCGTTGGAACGTTCTGGAGCGCGCGCGTGGTGCTGGGTAACCGCGGCAGCAGGAGCGGCGGTGTGAGGGAGGCGGCGGTTGCCATGATGCCGGTGTCTGCTGCGCTGCTCCTGCGGGCAGGAGTGCCGTATGTGCTTCTCTGTCTGCGCTGGGCTACCCGCCCAGGCTCCCAGCGTGGGGTTTTTCCGGTGCCTGGTTTTGAGGTACTGTGCGAAGTGGGGTGTGCTGTATGGTGGTGTTCCTGTGCCCCCTACCCCAGCAGGAACCAGGGAGGGTCCTTGAGGCCGTACATCTCTTAAACTCCTCCAGTTCAGTTGTTATCTGTGGTTTCTCCACTGGTAAGGTTACTGTGAGCGAGTATAGGTTCAGGGAATGTGTTGTCAGCTGGGGATGTTGCTGCTTGGCTGTAACAGTGTTGCCAAGGCAGGCTTGCATGGGAGAGGAGTTGCTCTGGGATGTTTGCAGCCAGGGTTTGTTTGGAGTTCAGTAAATACTCAAAGGTACTCATTTAAGTGACAGAAGTGGGTTTAAGTCTGTGTTTTTACGACCAGGGTGGTTTAAAGGTGGGTGTATGCTGGCCGCAGATACCATAGGTATTTGATATCATAGATACCAAATATGCTCCACTTAATGCAGAACTGTGAGAAGATACAAGATTATCTTGCCACAGTGTAATCATAAATAGCTTCCATTAATTTATACCCATCTTCATATATAGTTCATTTGCACTTGAAGATGTTGTTTACAGTTTGTGGAGTAATTTGTAATAAGGCATAAAAATGATACTTCCAATAATCTTGGCTTCAACTAGGCATTAAAGGGGGATTGAGCTGTATTGATTTGTACATTAGATTAATTAGACTAGGTTTCTTTCATAGTTAAACTTGATTTTTATGTTCCTGAGCTTGTGACATGAGTTTTTACATGTTCCTTTATGATTTATTTTCTTTTTTAAGCATCTGGTTTAGTCTTTCAAGGTTGGCTTGTACAAAGTTGATGAACTTAGAAAGATTTCTTCTGAGAGCTGGAAAAATGCTTATGTTACGAGCTCAGGTGCTTTTTGGAGCAGCAGAATAATGAACCCTTAAGGATTGATCTGCATGTGTAAGAGTCCATGTTAAGCCTACTGGAGTGATATCAGTAAGATTCAGTATATGGACTGTAAATAGGACCTGAGCCCCCAGTCTTTGTCAGAGTTCTCCTCGCTGCTATTCCCAGGGATGGGCACCTTACCACAGTCCCAGAGTGATGGAAAAGGGAAGCCAGTTTCCTGCCTCCCCCCCCTCCATGCATCCTGAAACTGTCCAGCAGACACAGACCGAGAGCTTGGCTAATAGTTCAGTATAAGGTTCCCAGCTGATTGCTGAGCTGGCAGCATCTCATGCCCTCTGCAGAGACCAAAGCCATTTAAAGGATGCTGTCAATAGAAGACTGAAAAACCTGGACTTGAGGCTGTTATAGAAAAAAATATTTGTATTTTTTGATTGGATTGGAGTTCATGAAAGATGGGAATAGGGTCCTCTGTTGGTGTTGAGAAGCTGTGGCATGTCCAGCCTCAGGCCTGGTATGAATTGCAATACAAAGCTATTTTCCCAAAGTCCTGTGTGACATCACCCCCAGGTCCAGCCTATGCCCTATGCAGACCTGTCTCCTGATGGTAAGTGGCACTTGCCCCAGGCAGCACAGCTCTGTGGAAGAAGTGGCTTGTCCCCGGTGGTGTAGGCTTTTTACTACCAAAGTGTTCTGCTCAGTTCTGCAGGTTTAAGTTTTCCTTAATTTACGTAAGAATTACAGGAACCATTACTTTACTTTGGATATAGGTACTAACTTAGAAATTACTCCCATTTTCACTTGTGAAGAAGCCACTTTGTCTTCTGATATACTCCTTCCTGATTCCTCTTTCTCTTTATTTTTTTCTTGACAGTGTTAACAAGCCTCAGGAGAGTTGAAGTTACCTCCAAGTGACATAATTCAAGCACTGCAAAGGTAAGATCTCATTTCTAAGCTGCAGTGAGTGGCTTTGTGTGCATCTGTGATGTGCATACCTGTCATCAGCTTACATATACTCTGACAACACTGGGAAAGTTGTGGGGTAGATCTTGACATTTCTGCTTGTATTATCAACTCTCCAGGAGGAATAGAATCCTCTGAGAAACTGGCATGCTGGTAGTCTGCTTGTGTCCTGTGCCACAGGAATATTTTCTGTGGCTTCTGATAGAAAGTTTATTGATGAGCATGAAGTGCTGGTTTTTTTGATGGCTTTTCTAGATTCTTCTTTGCACTAATAATTGTCTGTGTGGTTGCCTGGAACAAGTGACTCAAATGATCCCCCCCTTCATATGCTGGAGAGCCGGGTGAAGCCCTGAGTCAAGGGCATTTGAGTGTACAGGAAAAATGCCTTGCTTAGATGAGAGGAAGTGTTCATTAAATGCTACTGTGCAAAGACTCTTCTTTGGTTATGGTCAGGTTGCTGGCTCAAGCCAGACCTTGAATGATGTATGGGCTGAACTCTGTTCCAATACGGAAGTGGTCTTTTAGCAGGTGAGGAGGTGTTTCTACATGCTTTGGGTTTTGATTTGGTTTTCTTTGCATTTCAGGTCCTTGGTTCTTCATGAGTTAGCCTGTAGGGGCTTATTTATGGGAAATACAGATGCTTCCTAGGATCCATTTTGGATAGGGAATATCGTTTTCAGGGCCCAGAAGTGGCTCCCCAGTTAGTCATCCTTGTGGGATAGGATGCTGAACAAGGTGACAGCAGAGTGATTTCCATGGCTGTTGCCAGGATTTGCGGGTCCCAAATAGGAAGCTGACCAGGTCAGAAAGCAGGTTCCTATAATGTTTATTTAAAAAGACCCAAAATGTGCATGGAAGTGGTTGTCTACATTTGTTTTTATAGTGAAAGATAATGAAAAAAGATTTTTGAATTCCCTGTTTATTTGCTTGCTGCTTGTTTTTTCCTAAAGCCGCCTCCTCCGCAATTTTATTTGTCCCTTGATTTTTGGATTAAAAAAATGTTCAGATACTAATGGGCTTTTACTCTTTTTATATGATTAGACATGTAAATCATTAATAAAGAGTCTAGTTAGTCTTACTTGTTCATGTTTTAATCTTCCAGCTTTTGGGATGTCACCATCACCATAATTTTCCAGGTCTAACTTTCTGAAAGCAAATTGAGTTATCTCCCCGTGTTTATGAAAATGGGTCAGGATAGTGAGGAACTGTCAGACTGGGAGCTGGTGGAATGGTTTGCCTTTACAGTCTGACTAGGGTGAGAAACCAGTGTTAATGGGGGAGCAGACTACAGTGCTGAAAGTTCTAGCTGAAAACCAATAAAGGGCTTGGGGAATTAATGAAACAAGTAATTTTATGATAGAGTTTTATAGCATGGTAATAATAAACAGCATGAGTTTGACATAGAGTGGTAGAAAAATGATCAGTTTGTGATGGTGCTCTGTATTACAAGTCTCTGGATATATTAAATAGTGTTTTATGGCAGGAGGAAACACAAAAGATCTGTGGGAGTTCATGGTGTAAGTAAAGAGATAATGGTCATAGCAGAAAACTGTGAGGTAGCAAATAGCATTGGATGAGGAAGCAAAGCTCTGAACTCTGTCCTTATGATTATGGCTCCTGCTGGAGGAGAAGCGTAGTCTGCATGAATAAACTTCAGAGTAATCAAAATACTTCCCCATTTCAAATATGTCTGGAAGTTCAGAGTTGCTGATGCCTTTGGATTTTTCATTGAGAACTCTTGAAGGTGGTGTGTTTTCAGGGCAGAAATGCTTGAAGGCAAGTAATTGAGGGAGAGATGGAGTGAGTGGAAGAGACACATGACACAATTGAACATACTTAGGGCTTTGGTCTTTTTTGCTGTCTCCCTGGAGCACAAACCTTGCAAGTCAGGTCTTTGTAAGCATATAAAACTTCTGTCCCTCTTACCAAAAAACCCTAAAATAATTTTATAAGCTGTGTGTAATCCCAATAAATTTGGGGTGTAAATTTTTATGTGCATACAAGGTCTTAGACTGTAAATTCTTTCTGATTACATCTGCTTGAGTGTATATAACACCAGAAATGACTGTTCTTTGTGTGCAGTGAAGGTTGTAAGGCTGTGTTACCTTATACCTGCTGATAGCAAATTAGTAGTGTTATATGCAAATTTACTATCATTGCCCCATTTATGGGTAATAACCTCTCCCTGGATAGATCTAATAGAGGTCCTTCCCTCTTCATTTCCGTTTCCTCTTGGACGGAAGTCTTTTCCTGCCTTATTTTATACCAGCTGCTAGTTCCTTGTCCTAATGTCAGTGTGGCATTGGCCTTGCAGCAGTCCTGTGTGTTTACACTGGTTCCTGATGTTTGTATGTTCACAAAAGTCTTTATTGCTGTATGTGTTTGGCTTGTTTTCAAGAAGGAAGCCCATAATGCTCTCCAGGCTTCCACTTACAGAATAAGCAGATGAGGCCTGCCCTGTTTCTTTCTTTTGCCTTTGCTGACATGCTTTACATGTAAACCAGTGCCCTGTCTGGACTTCAGGTGTTTCAGCCACTTTCAACTCCCACCTTCTTTATTTAGCCAAAGTGGCTTCTGGGGTGTCAAAGAAACCTTCCATTTTTAAAAATCTTTTCTAATATAATGTTTCTTTTTCCCATTTTGCCAACTATTTCTGCTTTGTTGCCTTCATCCCTCCTATGAATTTGATACCTTTGTAATTTAATCTCCCAGTCAATGTCTTGCCTTACGTCTGGAGCATACCAATTACATTACACTTCTCACTTAGCACATGTGCTTCTAATTCTGTATTGTCACACAGCAGCTCCAAGTGTTGCTATGGATCATGTTTATGCTTCAATCCTTCATTACCTGCTGCAAGGAAGGGGAAGTAGAAGGGTGCAGTGCATTCACCCTGCCTCTGTTAGCAGCGTTGGAGGCTTCCTAGTGAACCAAAGGGTGTCCTATGACAAATATTTTTGTTCATGACCTTCACTGGGGAAAACAGTCTTCCAGCTAGGAGTCTACCAATGGGATCCTACATTCTGCCTTGTTTGGGTGCAGAATTGTAATCCTAAATTGAAAGTTGCATTGTTTCAATGCTGACTTCTGTCATTACTTCCAGTATTATGTTCCACTGTCTGCACCAGCTCCAAAATAGCCATCTGTGCTGTGTGGCTGCTACTGTAAGCTGCTTTTTTTGATAAGGGGAAGGAGAGTGTGAAAGATGAGGGTGCTTCTCCTGCCCTTGTTGTTAATGTGAGTTGTTCCATGTGTAGGAGAGTTAGAAAATCCAGGTTCTTCAAGGTTTGTTTCCGCTAGTCGGGATCTGTGGGGATCTGCAAGTGGTGTGTGATGAAGGCTGCAGTGTGAGTTCGTCCCTTTCAGTCATGAAAATAATTGCTCTCTTCTATCTGGCCATGCGTTTTGATGACTTCTGCTGGGCAGCCAGTTTTATATAAATCCAACAGAGATGTAGTAATGAATGGCACAGGTTGTTGGGTGGGGCAAACAGACTTTGTGGTTGCTTAAACCTTGTTTCCCTAAGAAAACAAACTTAAAATCAAATGCCTCCTGGTGTGGGAGGACATACAAAGAATATTTGCATAAGGAATCTACGATTCCCTAATTGTGGCATTTTCCATGTCTTGAAACCATTTAAAAGCTCCTTCTGTAACCACTAGCTCCATGGCATACTGGCTAGTGTATCTGGCCAGTACTGCTGCTCTGACTGACGTGGAGGCCAGGTTTCATTCATACAGCAATACTACCCAGCCTTGACAGCCTCCGGAATGACCCTGACTCTGGAAGCCTCTCTTGACTTCTGAGCTTTGGGCAATACCTTTGGAGAGCAGAGGCCAAATATGTATCATAGATCAGTCAGTGTGATTGCTGTTGTCCTAAATAACAGCTTTCTTGAGATCACTCCAGTCTCCATGAAATAAAAATTGAGGATAGTAATTCAGGGGCTACAGGACCTGCCTACAAAGACCATAAAACATACTGGGGAAATACTAGAGGGCTGGTCAGTGTGTCCTTCAGGAGTAATAGCACTTTAATAATCCATATGGCATGTTAATAGCACACATCTCTATAGCTTACCATATAGATGAATTTGGCAGCTACCCCAGTTTGCTTCAGTTACAAGATATTAAGAGTCCTCTGTGACATGCTGTCCCTTTAAAGCTGCTGCAGTATTGGATCTATCTTACAGGATGTATTTATTCTCTTACATGATTAGCATTCTCTTTCTTTGTCCTTCAGCAGTTTATTCCTTTCAACCTCAGGACTCAGCTTGAGAGGCTTGGGAGAATTCCCAGGTGTTGCATAGGTATGAGTATGGTTATGAGGAGGCATATTAGTTCTTCAGAGTGGATCTTTTTTACTGCAGTAATAAATCTTCAGAGGTAGCAAACAATGCTGATTTATACACAACCAGATTAAAATTTGGGAACAAGAACAGAATTGCTGGCACACCTGTCTTTTTTGATCATATACAGTGTTCAGCTTAGGTAATGACAGGCTTATCTCTGTATTTGAAAGCCAATGCCATGTTGCATTTACAACTTAATACAAATAAGCAGAATTCTTCTGTGCTTCAGTGAGTGAGTGTAATTGCTGGCAGATGTGAGTTTTAGGTTAGCATTCCCAAATTGCAACCATTTATAGAGCTCCCCTGAAACCACACTGCAGCACAAGCCTCTGCTGATGGGAAGGTGAAGGCTGCGTCGCTGTAATATGAACAGGCAGCGGAGGCAAGACTTTTCCTCCTTGGAAAAGCCAACACTGTGATACCCCTAATGTCTCACCAGGCTGGCAGGCAGCCTAGATTTCCGTAGTCCCTATGGAAAAATGAAGCTTTGATGACTTCTATGACTTGATCATCCAGTGTTAGTGTGGCTGACTCTTAATGCTGTGCTGAGGTAGTTTTGGTAGTTTAGGATTGCAGCAAAGTTTGTTGCCTGTCATTCTGTTGTATGATGTTGCATCTTGCATTAAAGTCTGGCTGTAAGAAAACCCTGTCCTTTTCATGAAAACACTGCACAGGAAGAGGGCTCATTTACTGGCTTGAGTAAAGACATTGTTTCCCCACTGTATACTTGATACAGGAGAAGTCCGAAGACACCAGTTATCTAGGATAAGTACTGTAAAGATGCTTCATTTGAACTGAAAAGCATCAGATCCTTCTGAAGGTTTTGACAAAAATTGGGTGCTATAGTTCTTGCATGTCTGAAACTGCTGAAGCATCTTTCCTCCATCCTCCTCAGCCTTCCAGCTCTTGATGGGACCAGAACTGGGGGTCGCAGAGGACTAACACTGGAAAGAAGGAATAGGCTATGAGGTTAAGATAGCTTAACCATTTTCTGAACTGACCACAGCATCACAGCATAGCCTATATCCCTGGACAAAAAGCTTCCAATTCTCTAGTACTCAAGATTCCAGTTTGAACCTGAGCTTGCAGGGAGCAGAGGCAGTACTGAGGCAAAACTGTCTAATTTTGAAGGTGAAAGCCTTGTTGTCAGACTGGGTCCGTATGAAGTCAGTATGTAATTACTGCTCATTCATTTCTGAGACAGCTGTGAAATCATCCTATCTTAGAGCAGTTCCAGGAAGTGAACAGTGTTTTGTGATTGAGCTTTGGAAGCTCTCCTGCTTAGTTTACAGCTTCCTCAGATGTAGTCATGTTAAAGCTGGGTTGAGTCTTGTTCATTTAGAAACCTTCTGTGGGATATAGGTAAGAGAAATTATCACCTTTTTCATTTTCAGAGCAGTGCCTTGTGCAAAAACGTGCTGTGGTTCTGCAGGAAAACCAAGATTAGCTGGATTAATAGCATGAGATTTTAAAAGAGAGTAATGGTTATATGCATCACCCAAGGAAAGATCTGTGTTTTTTGATCATATTCAAGCTAGAAGAGTAGTAAGAATCCTAGAATGGTTTGGGTTCAAAGGGACCTTAAAGCTCATCCATTTCCAACCCCCTGCCCCAGACAAGGAGACCTTCCACTAGAGCAGGTTGCCCCAAGCCCTGTCCAACCTGCTTAACATGTTTGTGCTAGAGATGAATTGAAATACTCTGATTTTAGAGTTGAATAATCTGTACCTCTTGTCAGTATAGCAGTGCGTCAAACTGGCTCTGAAGGCTCAGCTTTTCATTGAGGAGTTGTGTGTGTTTCTGTAACACTGGCCCATGGTAGTGCAGGTGGCCCAAAGAAATGCAGATTCAGTCTGTAAGTTTGGATACAGCAAGAGCCTTCCTCCAGCTGCTGAAGCTGAGGCCTGCTGTGTAAAGCACAAGTCTGAAAGATTTTTAGGGTTGAGTCATAAACTGCAGGACATGCTTCTAATGACACTGACATGCTCTGGTTTAGGCAGACACAATGTGAAATTCGCTGCTATAAAGCAAGCTCTTCCAGGCTTGTTTTCCTAAGGGTGATGTTGCACACAAAGCTGAAACTCAGCATCAGTCCTGAAACAAGTAACTGTAGTGCTTAGCTTTTTACAGTTGTTAGTTGCTTCCTAGCTCTCTTACATCACCTCCAATGGTGCTGCAAGATTGATGTAGGAAACTCTGTGCAAGTGCACTCGATCAAGAAGCCATTCTGTCACCACAAGCTCTTAAAGATGTTCGTCGCAATGGAGCTTAATTGGCAAGAGCACTGTGGAACAAACCTCTGATTTATAAGTTACAAACATGAAGTCTTTAGGAAAGTTGGAGTAGTACTTTACAGGTCACCTTTATTTTTCCTACTATAGATGCCTTACCTTGCAGGATTCCTTTATGTCACTGCAGTATTATTGAAGTGAGTTACAAAGTTGCTGTGTGTGTAGCAAGGTAGAATTGATACAGTTTTGGGGGGTTTGCTTCAAAAGAGGCCAATTGAAGAAACACTAAATAAAGTATAAATGCTTAATTAAAATGGATGGGGGTGTAAATTTCTGGAAAGAATGCATTTAAACAACTGGCGGCAGAGAAGTGGGATTTATTTCTGTTGTGGTAGAGCCTCAGAATCCCCCTAGGATGGGTTGCCATTGTGCAGGTGTATGGACAGGATAGAGGATGAAACTGTGCTTGCCTGAAGAGCTTCCTGTCTAACTGGAAAAGAACAGGAGAGCAGAGGTGATGGTATTTACACTTGAAAGGTAGGAAGCTGAGGCAAGAGGTAAATGAATTAGCTAAAGTTAAACATAGTTTGTAGTTAGCGAGAGAAGTGGAAGCAGATCTCCTACATCTCAGGCAAGGCTTTGGCCAAAAGCTCATTTTCCCCTCTTGATAAATGCATTCTGGTTCCTAGTAGAACAAAGCATAACTTCTCATTTACATAAGATATATTTTTCCTTCTTTTTAGGAACTGAATAAACCAGAATTTAATCCTGAAAGCACAGAAATTCATCCCCTACTCTTGAAAAACTTTCCTTCAGTCCCCTCACAAATTCAATTTTGGAGTTCCTGTAAATAGTTCTTTGAATTGGTAAATGGAAACAGGATGAGAAGCCTATCACCACCTTCATCAGGTTATAAAAGAAACAGCTTCTACTGAGCTTCTACTTGAAGATTGTTTTACATATACAAAGCTGGGTGTGAAACTTGTAAATCACTAAACTGCAGTGAGCAGTTTAGCATCAGACAGGAAGCTTCCTGTACATAAGAATGCTGTTGTCCCCTCCAGCCCAACCAACCCCAAAACAAAAGGAAGTATTGTAAGGTCTGTTCCTATCCTTGATGTTTGCTTGGAATCCTGACTCTAAGTTTGGATCTCAGTAATTCTTTAATGTAGGTACATGCTAATTTGTAAGTATACTCATGTAGAAGATCTTGATTTATTACCTGGTAAAGGATTAATCCAGTGTTGCAAGATAATGTAGAGATTTGTGGGTTCCATCAAGAGCAGGAACCGAATGCAGATGATGTGCTGCAAAAGCCCTTGGAGAAAGCAGGAATGGTGAGCATTGAGAGCACTCTGATGATGCCAGCCAGCTCTTTAGGCAGCAGAGATCTGCTGTCTGGTTTGAACTTACTTCCTTTTCTTTTGAAATCCAGGTATGAATGATTGAGCAGAGCTGCTGAAAATTCTATATTAATAATTTGCTTTCATCTTGAAACCAACTTCTTGTAAAAAAAAAAAAGGCATCATCACCTTTTGACTGTTGAAGTTGATTGAAAGATGTGAACCCCAAAATATCCGTGTTAAAACTTGGCTGAAGCTTGAAACGTCTACAAGCATTGAGATGTTTTAAAAATGTGTGGCTGCTTCTACTTCATATACAAGTAAGATTATTATTGTTGTTGTTATTATTATTACTATGTAAAGTAGTGACTTGTACATCTGATGGCTCATGCAAATAGCTGTGTTGTAGTTTTGGCCAAGCCTGTCAAAGACCCCAGCCTTACAAATACAGTCTGAAATGTAAATGTATATAAGAAGATTCAAATACTTCTGTATGGTATTCTTAGAAAAACAGACCCAGCAAAGCAAGGATGAAATGTTAGTCTGAAATGTATTCTAAGTGCTGCTGGTTGTGCTGCCTGTAATTAGGCCTCACATTTCCCATTAGAAGCCCCTGTTTTCGGTGGCATATAACTTTGCCAAACTTTAACTGTTTGGGCTGAAACTTTCCATGCTGAATGTCTGCCTCAGATGAATTGTTTGGAAAACTTTGACAAAAAATGGTTTCACCATTTCTGGGAATGAAATGAAGAGAAAAATATTTTCTTTTGCCCATGCAAACTTAATTCTGGCACTTCTGAAGTTTGGAGTGCTTGAGTCTGTAGCCTGGATCATGGTTTTGTATATGTATGTTTATGTTTCCTTCAGAAAGGGCAAGTTTATACAATATTGCCTATGTGGATATATTTGGATAGCAGAAAACTTGTAACTGGACATGAAAACTGAAATAATTCACTTAAGTTGGAAACAATCAAATGACATTGATTTATTGTTTGTTCTTGAGCAAATTGCTTGAAGCCTGATGTCAACAGGTCTATCTTTTGTAAGGATTTCACTATGGATGAATTTTAAGACTGATCTCCTCAAGATTAATTTTTATTTCAGTTCTTAGATACAAAGTAAGGCTAATGCTCTTTTCCTCCGCACTTTGCTGCCAGGCTGAATTGAAGCTTGCAGGGCATTTTGGTTTGGGTTGGTGGAATAAACTGTGATACCAACCAGATGGATTTCAGTAGCAGGCTTATCTTTAGGTTTTGGAGTGAGGTTGTCTTCTGTAATACCCTACTACTTTATTAAATCTAACCACAAAGTTGTATGGCAACACAGTCACTGCCTGATGTTTGAAGTACAAGACTTGATGGGTGGGGGAGGGAGGGAGAAGCTGCTTGGATGGGCCTTGAGTTAGTCTGAGAGAGCCTTCAGTCAAAAGTAGAGTAGGAGTGGGCACCTCCTGCTGCATGTTAGAGGATGTGTTAGGTGAGTAGAAATATAACTTTTATCTTTGCATGACTCTAAATTGTCCTTGGTCTTAGCCAGCCTAGGCATATGTATGTAGCCAGCTTAGCATGACTGGATCATGACTTGCTCCCTAAACAGCTTTTGAATGATGAACGAGAATGTGAGTCAGTAGAAAAGATACTTGGGAAGGTGCAATATTGGTATGAGCTGACTTGAGTGGGAAGGAGATGAGGGAGCATAGACCTGATGGGAGCACAGGTGTGTATTGTATTTCCATTAAGGCATCAGGGCTGCAGATTGGTGGACAGGTCACTGCTGCTTTGGTCCTGGTTTTGGCTCCCCTTCACCTGTGTGCTTGGGGAACAGTCTCCTTTGTGTGCTGATGTGGTTGCAGTGCAGCTCTAGCCAGAGCCTCTGAGGCCCTATTACAGACTTCTATTTGTTCTTTATCCATCATAGCTTTGTTTCCTCTTCTCTCACCTCCATTCCTCATTGGTTACTCCTGACTGTAAATGAGATCTGGTGTAGTCCTGCACCAAAACTCTGCTTTATGTTCCGACATTGTCTTCCCTTGCTGGCAGAACTGAAGCTGAAGCAATTGCAACACTTTTAAATGCAGGTCAGCTCCAGGGAGAGATCCAAGCTGATACATGGGGTCTGAGGGAAACGATGTTCGTATCTGTCCTGAAAGAAGAATGCTGTTGGAAAACACTACCTATATCCAAAGCAGACCCATGCTTTTGTGTGTTGCCAGAGTCCTCAAAAATTGCTGTCCCATCTGCAGGATATTTAGGTACCTGGCTAGTGGTGATGGAAATGTCAGCATATCTTCATGTTTCCTGGCTCCTCCTGTAAATGCTTATTTATTATTTGTTTGTCATTGTTCACTTATGCAACAAATTTCAGAGAATTGTGTTGTACCAGAGCAAAGTTTGTTGTTGAGGCTTGGTTAGATTTCTTTGTATTTTAAATCCAGAGTTTTGCTGGCTTACGTGCAGGAAATGGCAAAAATCCCAGGAGTATTTTGTGTTGTGGCTCCTGGGAACCACAGCAGACTTCTGGGACCATTTCCATTAGCCTGAACTATGGAAGAAGAGTCTTTGAAGTTCTTACAGTTTAGGGAGGGACACAAAGGGTGAAGGTAATGAGACACAGAAGTGAAAAGCCTTGTCCAGTGAGGTGTGAACTGATGGTGGTGGGGATGGGACCCTCCACACCACCCTGCTTGTGATCTGAAGAGTCACAGCTGGTACACAGAGGATGTTTGTAGGAGAGCACTGGGTGGGTGGTTATTCAGCTTATTGAATATCTTTGAACAAACCCACAGTTGTTTTCTTTCCCTAACAGGGGAGAACCAAAATCAATTGGGAGAATGCAGGTGTATGTGTGCATGGCTTCATCCTGCTGAGCAGGGAGATGCTTGGGCTCCCGGTTGGTGCTTGGAAACTGTTGAGTCATTAACAGTGTAACTTGTCTCTTTGGGCCTCTGATGGGTTAGATGAGCTGGTTATGTGTGGACACAGTTGTTCCAGTGGTATCCTCAAGGTAACCTCTTTTTTTGTTGCAGATTGAGGCCCTGGCCCAGGGTGCCCAGAGAAGCTGTGGCTGCCCCATCCCTGGCAGTGCTCAAGGCCAGGTTGGACACAGGGGCTTGGAGCAAGCTGCTCCAGTGGAAGGGGTCCCTGCCCATGGCAGGGGTTGGAGCTGGATGAGCTTTAAGGTCCCTTCAACCCAAACCAGGCTGGGATTCTATGGTTTGACCTTAATCACAGGATAGATTTCTGTTTTAATGGGGAAAAAAAGTTTCCTGTTTGAAGTATTCCTGAAGTAATTAAGATGGACTTTTTTTTTTTTTTCTTAAGAGGGAAGCTGTTGAGGAATCAGGGAGGTGTGTAAATGCCACCATTGGTTGGGTTAATGTTGCTATTGCCAGGGGGTTGTAGTTGCACTATAGCTCCTTTCCCCCCTTTGGGGGAAAGGACAGGAATAGACCCAGCTTGATACATTTTTTGGTATTATTGGCAAGAACTGTGGCAACAATGAAAGAATTGTCTGTCTTTGTGCTGCAGGCCCAAAGCAAGACTTTCTTCCTTTCACTGATTCTTGTATACTTAGCTCTAAGTGAAATGCACTCAAAATAAATGTAGTTTGATCAAAGAACAAGCATCTCTATAAACAACCCGAACTCCTTCTTGAGGCTGACAGTGACTGCCATCACACAGAATTGGTGCAGTTCTACTGGTGGCCATTTTCCATTAAAAGAAAGAAAAAAGAAGAAAACAATCTTCAAAAGACTTTGTTCCAGCCTATCAAGGAAGGAATTACCAGAGGACTATAAACTGCATTCCCACTTCAAAGGCTTTTGAGGTAACTTGGATTAGGTTCCCATGGTGCCTGCTCTCCAGTGGAAGGGCTCTATCCAGCTCTTACAGCCTTGGCCCCAGTATGTCTCTGAACTCGGTCCCTCCAAGATGGGAGGGGTGGGATATGCTGATGGGGAAGTTGTTTGCACAGTGTTGTCTCCCTCTCCCTCTGTTCCTAAACCATGTGTGCATTCTTTCAATGCTGTGGTATTTGCCTTCACTTCCTCTCCTCAAGAGGTGTTGATGTGCTATTAAACAGCTGCTTTGTCCTGCTCTAGAGATGGGTGCCCTTTCAGAGTGGCTGGGATAACTCCTTCCAGCCTACAACCTGCATGGAAGTGCTCAGCTTGCTCATGGCCACATTTATGGAGGAGCAGTGTGTATGTGGCAGGTGATCTGGAAAGGTTTTTTGGTGTGTAGTGGGGTTACACATTCAATGTGTATCTGCTACTGCTGTTGGAACCCATCACACACCTTTTGTTCTGAAGCAGTTCTATACGTTCACTTATTGAAGCTCAAACATTCAGCTAACGTTTGAGGACTAAAAACCTGTCATGCTGAATCAATTGTGCTTTGTTCAAGAATATTTCTTGTAATGAGTATGACAGGAAAGTCAGCTTCGCATTACTTGTACGTACCAGTGGTCTGCCTACGTTGTTGCTTTCTTTTCCAGCTGCTCAGTGGGCTTTTTTTACATATTTTGTAGGTTCAGCACAAGAATGATCTTTTCATTCTTATTCCTGTGGTCATCTGAGTCTGGAATACTGCCATAATGTAGATGATAATGTTTGATCTTGCAGGGCTTTTAGTGAATGTCCTGCTTCTGCAGTTGAATCTTTCAAGGAGTATCTCTGCTGATTGCACAACATCCTTTTGGGAAGCTGGCTACCAAGAGTTCAGTAATAGGGGAGTTCACTGTATTCTACCAATGCAATGATTTAACACTGAATCAAAGATGTCCCTTTATTAAAATTTAAAGTAGTGTCATGGTTTGAGTTAGATCCTGTGGTTAAGTGCTGCTGTGATCTTCATGAACACCGTACCAAAAATAACACAAGAATGAATACTCTAAAGATGAGGGAAAGTTGGGTATCATACCCTGATTACCCCAACGGCCTCTCCTTCACTGTATGGAGAAGTAATTTCAGCATTCATCTATTTTCATTGTGACAATCATTTCCTAATTTGTTAAATTGTTTTGGATTATGGTCCCAGAAAAGGGGAAAAAACCTGAATTAA
The DNA here is from genome assembly GCA_002631895.1 of Agapornis roseicollis. Taxonomy (NCBI): domain Eukaryota; kingdom Metazoa; phylum Chordata; class Aves; order Psittaciformes; family Psittacidae; genus Agapornis; species Agapornis roseicollis. The sequence continues at coordinate 22,116 of NDXB01005144.1, forward strand.
AGTATAGGAAGAAAAAAAAAATTAGAATCTAAACCGAATCATAGAATACTTAGGATTGGAAAAGATCTTAAGATCATGTAGTACTAACTTCTCTGCCATTTTCAGGGACTCCTCACACTAGACCATGTCGCCCAAGTCTCCATCCAGCCTGGCCTTGAACACTGCCAGGGATGGAGCATTTACCACTTTTTCAGGCAACCTGTGCCAGTGCTTCTCCACCCTCACAGTAAAGGACTTCATCCTTACATCTAACCTGAACTTCCCCTGTTTCAGTTTGAACCCATTCCCTCTTGTCCTATTTCTGAAGAGTCCCCCTCCTGCATCCTTGTAGGCCCCTTTAAAATGCTGGAAGGCTGCTATGAGGTCACCATGCAGCTTCTCTTCCCCAGGCTGAACAGGATGTGCTAGTGTACAGCAGAAGGTACTCATGTGAAACCAGCTTTCCATTCAATAGACAAATACCTAACCTGGGGAATGGCAGCATTGTAAGCCTTGGACTTCCTGTTCCTGGGACTAAGTACTCTAGTTGTATGGAAGAAAAATGTATTAGTTGTGCCACAGGCATGAGATGTGTAATTAGGCTTAAAAATGAAGCACCTTCCTTCTCTATAAAGCCCCTTCTGCTGCCCTGTTGCAGTTTCTTGAATCCCAGCTCGGAGTGTGTTACAAGGTCTTGCTGTGACACACCAGTTTCCTCCCAAGAACTGCTTTATTTAGTTCATGAACTATTTTTGGGAACTCTGTAGAACTAGGGCTTGACTTACAGGCTGCTGGATTGGCAGATTGAGAGCCTGTGTAGCATAAATGAGAATTACACTTTGACTGTGACATCCTCATTGTACCTGAGCTGCAGTGCCTCAGGGAGCACAACTTCCCAAGGTGACAATCCCCAGCTCATACCTCTGGATAATTAAAGCAGCTGCAGCAGCGTGCTGCAACTCAGTGGTGCTCCAGTTTTGTTCAAGAGTGAGGGGACGGCTGGTCTCTTTTCCATAGTAACTACTGATAGGGCAAGAGAAAATGGCCTTGAGCTGCATCAGGGGGGATTTAGTTGGGAACAGTTTCTTCTCCAGAGGGTGCCTGGGGCAGTGGTGGAGTCACCATCCCTGGAAGTGTTCCCAACCCATGTAGATGAGATCCTTAGTGACACTGTTTAGTGGTGGCCTTGCCAGTGCTGGGAAATGATTGCAGTTGATGATCATGAGGATCTTTTCTGACCTGGTTGATTCTAAGGGTGCTCTGAATGATGCTGGCAGCTGAAGGTATCTCTGCTCCCTGGGCAGGTAACTTGCCATTCTGCCTGCTGCCCCTGTTGTGTTGTAATTCTGCATTTCCTCTGGCAAAAGGAATTTTGGCAGGTTAATTTTTTACATAGTAGAACTGTGTTCACTTCTACCACTTTCAAGGGCGAAAAACGAGTGCAAGGTGGCAACTGTGAGCTGGAAAGCCGGCCTCTGGTCTTCAGCTAAAAGCTGGTCATCAGAAATGTGTCGGAACAGAATTTGCAATGCTGGAAGAAATGAGAGGTGAAAATCGTGCTTTGGAAAGTGCTTGGAAACGAATTCCTAGCTCAGTAATCTCAGCAGAAATCTGACTGTGTAGCCCTGAATCAGTAATGCCAGATAAGGCGGTCTAATAAAAGATCCTTACCTCTTCCTACAGGCTGTGCTGCTGCTATTCCCTGCAAAGATTCAGCAGCATTGTTAAGGAAATGCATCTGGCTTTAATGTTTCCATTATGCCATTCGGGTGCAGAATGGAGCTGCGCTCCCCAGGGACCATCACATTGCCCTGGAGTTGATGGATTGAAGAAGACACAGTCATCTTGACAGACTTCTGGCGCTGCTCACATGAGGAATGGGCTTAACTTTAGGGTTTTAATCACAGATTTTAGAAAAGAGTCGTAGAGTAGCAGATTGGTTTGGGTTGGAAGGGACCTTAAAGCTCATCCAGTTCCCATCCCCTGCCACAGGCAAAGGACACCTTCCACTAGAGCAGGTTTCTGCAGTCTCCCTCTAACCTGGCCTTGAACATTGCCAGGGATGGGGCATCCTAAATAATATTATATTGACATAAGGAGATGTTGTCCCTTCTAAAGAAAAAAGCTTAAACTGTGAAACTGGCACCGAACTTCAGATTTGTTTTGGTTTTTTTTGTTTAATTTTAAAAAGAAAAATAAAGATAATAATAGATAATAATATATAAAGATAATAATAATAAGATAATAGAGAACACCATAAAGCGGCAAAGCCTAAACAAGGGCTGTCGCAAGGGTAAGAAATCTCTGCCAGGAAATAACTTTTCAGCTCAACTTGAGATGTCATGTCCTTAACTTAAGGCAGACCTCTAACATGAACTGATGCAAAAGGTCCTTGCTTTCATGTTTACTCACAGGCACTCCTTGGTGAAACTGCTGCTCCTGTTATTTCATCTAAATCCAAGTGGCAGCTTACTCAGATCATGAAGTGTTTTCAACCTCAGTAATTCATCTTTCCCTCCCCAAAGGAAGAGGTCTCATGCTCTGGCCACCTCCTGTTTTGCAGAGGGCAGTGGATGTAGATGATGTGTCCAGTGACAAGGTTGGGTGGAGCAGGACAGGCTTCATGGCACATGGGTGTTTCCCAAACCTTTTTAAAGGTTTGGCTTTCCTTCTGATAGGAATGCCTTGCATTGTGCTGCAATGCAGTGCTCTCCATACCCATCCCTGCAGTTGAAAAGCTTTTCCTAATGTTTGCATCTTCTTTCTGATTCTCAATAGCTTTATCATGTCATTTTGAGAAGAACTGCAATGTAAGTGGAGCCCTCTTTTAAGAGCAGCAGTCTATCTTAGTGACACTGACTTTAACATATGTCACACAAATAAATATTTCTGCTTTTATCACTGTGATCCTGCTGTCTCTCCATAGGCTGCATGCCTCTTGGCTATCCAACGGAAACCAAAGCGTATAATGTGTTTTATCCCATAAGTGCTTGAAGACTAACACAATGTTTCTTTCTGGTTTGTTCTCAACAACTTTGTTTTATGTGGTGTTACTTTGGTCACTGTTTCTGACATGTCCATTTATTCTCTTATGCTTTATATTTGAGGAGGAGTTTTCAAAGCAGGATGTAGTATCATAGCTGTGATCCATCTGATGCTCAATACAGCATGTGTCTCTTGCTCCCTTTTTGTTTGTATGTACATTATGTTCTGTACTGGTGTTGCTGCTTGATGTTCTCATTCTTCAATTAGAATTCTGCTTTCTGTCTCTATGTTTGGTATCAGACACAACATGATTCCTAGCTTCTGATGTATGCAATGGATGATTCTTGATTTCATTTCTTCATGGCAAGGGGTTGGAACTGGATGAGCTGTAAAGGTCCCTTCCAACCCAGACCATGTCCAAACGTGTGTTCAAGAAGCATATTACCTAGCTCATCATTTGAGTTATTCAAGAAAATGCTAAATAAACTGTAGGCAGGACAAGACCAAGCAGAGTCTGGCTCAATGCAGGAAACAGTGATACCAGCTTGGTCAGGCTGACTGCTTTCTGTTTTCCACCCAGCTTTGCATGTCCTGAAAGGCAGCGTCAAAACATTATTACAGCAAGATATTCCTGCTCCTGTGCCGTCTCCCTGTCTACTGCTTTTGATAATTTAGGGCATGAACTACGTTTGCTGCTTTTCCCCAGTCTGTGTAACCTGTCTGTCTGCTGTTGAAGGAAATAGGCTGCTTTGACATGAACTGCTCTCGAGAAACTCATGTTGGCTATCAGTCATCTCTGTCTCTTGCTTAAAATGTTTGTGTAGTGATTTCAGTGCTTGGAAAAATGCTGGAACAAGTGAAAAGGTAGATGCAGTGGTCTGTGGCATTTTCAGATGCTAAGTACCCTATGATGTGATGCATTTGGGGCAGTTCAACTGGAACAGTACATCCATTTATATGCTCTCTAATTCATCTTTCCCAAAGCTGAGGTGAAATTGTACCTCTCTGTTTCTGATGCTGGGTTGTCTGACTCTGCCATTACTCCTTTCTTAAACTTGCCACCTGAATTTTGTGGGTAATAGATCTAAAATATGTCCCAGAAAACAAAGTCTGCAACAGAATGATGGGACAAGTAGGAGGCGCTTAGTGCTTAACATGAAGTGTACAAAACTCACTCTCATTTTAGCTAGACCAGCTTTTGGCCTCTTGTCTCACCCCATAGTATTGTTGTCTTGTGTTTAAAGCCCAGAGTATAAGTAGCAAAGCAAGTGGTTTTGTTCATTAGAAATGGTTTGGTAGAACTGAATCTAAAATAGCCTTTCTTCTGAGGTTGTAGCAGTTCCTGAAACCAGTCAGTGCTGTGTTTCTCTGCAGCGGGTGAAATATGTCAGGCAGGTGTTTCCAAAGTCCTTATGCTGCAGGGAAATATACTCTGATGTAATCTGCCTAATTTGACTCTTTGAATTACTTTCAAGAACACTTGCTGTTTGTAATGGAAATAGCTCAGCAACCACTTCAGAGAGGACTTTGTAATGTGAGCTGGTAAAACTCTGCAGGTGTAGTGGGGGTTTTATTTTAGTTAACATCTTGGGTTTGTTTACTTTAATGTGTTACTGAAAAAGTGACATAAAAGTGGTTTAACAAGTCATTTTTCATTTGCAAACTGTTTTCTTATTAGCAAAGTTAACATCCAGTATTCTGCAGTACAACTACTGACTCCAGGAAACCACATTTTGCCCGGGAGAGTTTGTTTCCTGAGGCTGAAATTCTCCAGAGACTTTTGTTTGGGATTGCACATACCGGAGGCACTTTGGCGTAAGCATCCATTTAAAAAAGAAAAGGGAAATGGTGTTTTCCTTGCTAATTCTTGGCTACTGAATGGAGGTTACTGAGAGCCCTCTGTTGTACCAAAGCTCTGCTTTAATTTACTTCCCCCCCAGTATATGTTTATGAATTAAACGGGGTTTGCCTCAGGAAACAGGTCCTGCGATGTCAAGTTCATCATCTGAGCAATGGTGTTGAGTATTTGTACTTGATCAGAGGAGGTACTTTTTGAAAGCGTTGCTGTTTAGAGAAGTAGAAAACCATCTGTTATGAAGACGGTGTTCAACACAGAGTGCTGTTGTAGTAGCAACATGCAAACCCATTTAAGCTGGAAGAAACCAAATGGAAACAGGTAACGCCCAGCCAGTGCAGCCATCAGTTTCCAGGTACTGCTTCATCGTGCCAGTGAAAATGCATTCCCAGTTTGGTCAGTGCATTGAGTGAGCTTTATTAGCATGTACACTGTTCAAGCTACGTTTCAGTGCAGATAAAACCATTAACAAGGTGCTGTTTAGAGGAGATGCTGTTTTATGTGTTAGTTGTTTGTGGGACTTAGCAGGGAGAGAAGGGTTCAGTAGTTTGTGTTTTTTTAGGTGGGCAACAAAGCTGGTGAAGGACCTGGAGCACAAGTGTGATGAGGAATGACTGTGGAACTGGGGGGAAGGGGAGGAGGAATGGCCTCAAGCTGCACCAGGGGAGGTTTAGACTGGAGATGAGGAACAGTTCCTTCCCCAAAGGGTGGTAAGGCATTGGAACAGGCTGCCCAGGGCAGTGGTGGAGTCACCGTCCCTGGGATTATTCACAGACCGTGTAGATGAGACCCTTAGTGACATGGCTTAGTGGTGGCCTTGGCAGTGTTGGGGAATGGTTGCACTTGATGATTTTAAAGGTCTTTTCCAACAGAGTTGATTTACTTCCATGTGATTCTGTGATTATTGTATTTCATTGTTTGTGTTGCTTCAGATCTGTGGATCACTCCAAGTTCAAATGCTCTTGCAGTCTCTCAGGCCCTTCCTGTTGGTATTGTCCGGGTCAGCTGTGTCTGTTCAGCATCCATAAGCTGCTTAGTTCAGATGTTAAAGCACGGCTCTTGTTTTTCAGTTAAGGCTACAGCTCACCCTTGCCAAGCTCAGAGGTTTAAATCAAAACCATTTCTGAATTACCCAAGCATCAAACAAAAATCCCCAAAAGACATCAGAAAAATAAAGCTGACATCTGTGAGGGGTTTTTCCACATCCATCTACCTCCGAAAGAGCTGAATGGAGTTTATAAGGCTTTCCAAAAATATCCTGCTCTATGCTAAGGGCAGAGTTAACAGCAGAAAAACTTAGCAAATCCACTACAGCTCACTTTGTTTTGACAACTCTTGTCTCTTCCTCATGTACCATTGAGGGAATGTACACAACTGTGTTTTGTTTGTACTTGTATTTCAGGGGTGGCTGCTCTTCATGTCAGTGTCTGTGTTCGCAGAAGGGTTAGTTGTAATTTATTATTTCCAGCACAAGGATGTGGTGTTAGTCAGAGGTCAGAGCAGTGACTGAAGCAGTCATGACTTCTCAACATTGTCTGGCTGAAGTTAAGCCTGGAGCGACCCACAGGCTGAAACAAGTACCTTTTACAGTACCTAAAGGGGCTACAAAAAACCTGGAAAGGGGCTTTGGACAAGAATCTATAGGAACAGGCCAATGGGAATCGCTGTGACCTGCCAGAGGGGAGACTGAGCTGAGCTCTTAGACAGAAGCTCTTCCCTGGGAGGGTGCTGAGGCGCTGGCCCAGGGTGCCCAGAGAAGCTGTGGCTGCCCCATCCCTGGCAGTGTTCAAGGCCAGGTTGGACACAGAATCACAGAATCCTAAGGGTTGGAAGGGACCTCGAAAGCTCATCCAGTCCAACCCCCCTGCGAGAGCAGGGTAACCTAAATTACATCACACAGGAGCTTGTCCAGGCGGGCCTTGAATATCTCCAGCGTAGGAGACTCCACAGCCCCCTTGGGCAACCTGTTCCAGTGCTCTGGCACTCTCACAGTAAAGAAGTTCCTCCTGATGTTCACATGGAACCTCCAATACTCCAGTTTACACCCATTGCCCCTTGTCCTATCACTGGACATCACTGAAAAGAACCGAGCTCCATCACCTTGACACTCACCCTTTACATGTTTGTAAACATTGATGAGGTCACCTCTCAGTCTCCTCTTGTCCAAGCTAAAGAGACGCAGCTCCCTCAGCCTCTCCTCATAAGGGAGATGTTCCTCTCCCTTCATCATCTTTGTGGCTCTGCGCTGGACTCTTTCAAGCAATTCCCTGTCCTTCTTGAACTGAGAGGCCCAGAACTGGACACAGGGGCTTGGAGCAAGCTGCTCCAGTGGAAGGGGTCCCTGCTCGTGGCAGGGGTTGGAGCTGGAGGAGCTTTAAGGTCCCTTCCAACATAAATGAGTCTTGGATTCTGCTAAGTCTGACCAAAATGTACATGATGACAGTTGAAGATAAGTATTTATGAAAAACCTCAGGCAACCAACCAAAAACCCCAAACAAAAAGCTTGCAAACATGATGCATAGGGAATGTTCACTGCTCATGTTTCCCAAGGGACACTTCTGTCATCTCCGAGTGTACCCAAATGAAAGAAGTTTCTGTCCCTTCAGTTAACTTAATGGAGAATTTACTAGTGGGTCAGAATGAGAGTTCACACTTGCTTTGTATTTCAGTGGCATTGGTGTGTAACAACTACTGTCATTTGACTGTTGTCCCCGTGAACCATGTGTGTACATCCCAGGATTGTCCATGGTACTTCCAATTAGGTGGAATAAAGAGTTAAGAGCCAACAGTGCTCCCATGGCATTCCCTTTGAATGAGCCATCATGATTTTATGCTCTATAATGCGATCACTGAAGTGGGAAGCCATAATGAATTAGCTGGTGGTTGTTCTGCAAGTGTGCATTATTACAATAGGCACATCTGGGGAGCTCCTTGTGCTTTGCAGGATCCACGGAGAAGGACCGGCATTCCAAACCATAGCTGATTTTGACTTGTAAAGCTGGTTTTATGAGGTGTATGTGTATGCTTGCCCCGGGAGAGTGAATGCTGGTTCCAAATGGGCATTTGGATACCATATGCTTAGAAGATGTGGGCTATCGCTCAGTAAAAGTGAAGTTCCTCCTCTTGATAAATGCTATAGACCTTCTTAGTGAAAGGTTTATTTCTGTAACAAGCTTTGAGAAGTAGTGAGTGATAGGTGGAGAGCTGGACTTACTGTCTATGATCTGGTCTGAAATATAAGTTGCTCAATAGGTGTAGGGCTCATAACCATCCTGAGTGTTATCTTCTCATGCTTTCAGTCAAAACCGCTCTCATGTCAGTGCAAGCATTTCTGTGTGGTTCAGGTGATGGGAATTTGGTCTCATATGGGTTTGTTGGCTGCATGGCAGCCTTAGTATTTTATTTATAAATTCAGTCTAACAGCTTCATTTGTAAAACAGACTGAAAGCTGGTCTTCAGTTTAGGTATAGTGTGATTAGGGACTATGGTATCCAAAGCAAAAGTTAAAGCCCGGTTCCTGGGAATATTCAGAGCTGGGGAGCATGAACTTCTAGGAAGCATTCCTTGTCTTGGCAAAGTCCGTAGTAGATAACTTAATAGCACCTGCCACGTATGCCTAGAAAGATTCAACCATTCTAAAGGACATAAAGAAGATACCACAGCAGTCATGGCATAAAATAACTGGGTTGTGGATGTAAAAATTGACGTTATCAGGACCTGTAGTCTGAGGCTGTGGTGCTTCCCTCCCCATGGTTGGTTAACATGTAAAGCCAGGCATCAAGCAAGTGTGCCATGGACAGGAGATGCCTGCCATAGTGCTCCAGGCAAGAAGCATTCCTATGGGAGTGATACAGATGTGCTGGATCTGGGAGGTAGAAAGATCCAGAAAATCTTGTTTCATTCTTCCCTATCTTCTTGGTGTCCAGTTCATCCCCTAAATAACTTTGTAGAGGCAGTTCCAAAGCCCCAGTCTTTAAGATGTGGTGGTATAGCAAAAGGCTACCTCTTGTAACGTGCAGTGGGGACAGAACCTCCAGGATGCACTTGCTCAAAGGCTTCGGCAAGTCCCTTGGGCTGGGGACAAGGAGGTAGTGGGGGGAGGTGTATGAGGGGTATTGACCCAGGAACTGGTCTGTCCCTGTGTCTCTGTGGGAAGCACTGACCAGTTCAGGTGTCTTCTGAAGTCAGAACCCTGTTTTCTCTCAGATCTGGTTAGATTGGCTTTTATTGCAGCCTACTGCGTGAAGGCACTTCCCTCAGTGATGCCAGCTCTCCTGCCTGCAACCTTTGTAGAATCATCACAGGTTTAGGTTGGAGGGGATCTTAAAGCTCATCCAGTTCCAACCCCTGCCACCACTACAGCAGGTTGCTCCAGGCCCCGTTCAACCTAGCCTTGAACACTACCAGGGGTGGTGTATCCATCTTCCACTCCTTCGTGTCACTGCTTGATAAAACAGGAACTTGCGTGGGAATCTGAACTTCTGTTAAGACAGAAGGTCTCATGTTCTTTCATTTGCTGGGGAAAATGTGACATAAGAGTAACAGGAGCATCTAGGAAGCAAGCAGCAAGGAAGAAGAAATCCCAAATGGACTGCGTGCACTTGGGGCTGGCAGTAGCTGGTGCTTGGGTTGAGTAACTTCTTGTGGTTACCAGATCAGTTGTGTGAGTGCATGGAGGCTTGTGGGGATTTTGTGTAACAGCTCTGATGTTTTTGTAGGTGTTTTCACAACACTGGAAAACAATGTTGTCTAAAGAGACAATAAATGACATGGGCAAATGAAACATCAAATTACATGTATAAATACATGCTTTGTCAGCAGAGAGGCAAGGGAAAATCCCTGCTGCAGCCTCAGCAGCTGACAAGAGCAAATACGCAGCTCCAGGGCTTGCCTGTTCCTCTCAGAGGGAGGATCTTTTTTCCCAGTCCCCCTTGATGGCCAATTCAAGTTCAGGGGGAATGAATTCTTGAGATACTTGCTGTGAATGTGTGTGGTTTAGCACAGAGTGCTGGGGAGTGCTCTGGGTGTTGACAAACACACTGCGAGTTTCCCTACAGGCTGGGGGGAACCCAGAATTTACTCTTACAAAGAACAAGTATCAAAACTTGGAGCATGGCTGAAGTTTTGTTCCGGGAGATGATCAAAACACAAATGAGTTTGCGTCTTACGCGTATTTCTGGGCTAGTTAGAGCAACTGGGGTTCAAACCCATCCCTGCCAAAGTGCTCAAAGGCTTTGGTTTCCCTTTGTTGTTTTAATCGACTTTTCACTGTTTGGTGGTTTGATAGCGTGTTGCCATGTTGAGTGGTTCTTCATTCTGGTAGTGAAGATAGTATTTTCTCAGCAGTGAGATGATTTCCAGTGACACCGGGGGGGGGGGCTTGATGCTGTTGACATAAGATTGAAGATTTATTTCTTCTATTATTTCGCATCATTTTATATGATTTCATAGGAGGCCACTTTCTGGCTCTGTTGCTTCAAGAGGTGACCTTTTTGGGCATCTCTGGATTCCTTGTAGGTTTATCAGGGGGGTTGGAACTAGATGATCTTAAGGTCCTTTCCAACCCTAACTATTCTATGGTTCTAGGATCATAGAATCCTGGACTGGCTTGTGTTGAAAGGGACCTTAAAGCTCCTCCAGCTCCAACCCCTGCCATGAGCAGGGACCCCTTCCACTGGAGCAGCTTGCTCCAAGCCCCTGTGTCCAACCTGGCCTTGAACATGGCAGGGGCTGCAGAGGGGCAGGATCCCCTCCCTTGACTGCTGCTCATGCTCTGGGGGTGCAGCTCAGCACAGGTGGGGGGGATTCTGGGCTCCAGCACAAACTGAAGCTGGATCATGCGGAGCTTCTCCTTACGCAGCACCCCCAGCTCCTTCTCCTCAGGGCTGCTCCATCCAGTCTCCCCCAGCCTGTAGTTGTGTAGTTATCCAGGGTGCTGCTGCGTTTGTGCAGGTTGAGATCCTGTACACTAAAGTCTCTGCCAACCATCTGCCCAGTTCTAGGCTTTCCACACTTGCCTCATGCAACAAGCGCATCTGCACTTGGTGTGCTGGAAAGCCTGTGAATGACACTCACATAGGCTTAACCTGCTGCTAATCCCAGCACTGTGAGCTGGTGTCTGGGCTGTGACAGGTAGTGATTGTGTGGCTTCTGGCCAGTGTCCTGGTATTTGTACTAGATCTGCATCCCGAGTCCTGTTAATGAAGCATTATTCGTTTTCACAGTCTGTTTGCTCTGGAGGGGATGATCTCTGTGGGCAGGGCATTGTGTGGTTCTGTGGAGCTGAAATGGGTATAGTGGTTGAGTAGCTTTGCTCATCAGGGTGCCTTGCCTTGGGTCTGACTTGATGTGCAGCTGTGGACAGAATGGAGTTTTTCTTCCTTGAGAACAAGGGGCTGGGACAGACACTGGTGTCTTACTGGGATTTTCATGGCCAAAAGGGGAGAGCCAGGCTTACTGTACCCAAACCCTCACTCAGCATAACAGGACCATGGCTGATGCTGGTGGTGGGGTCTGAGCTTCTGTTGTTGTTTTCCATCAAGTGGTAGCTGCTGCTAAGCCGGGTGCAACTCTTGGTTCACTGCTGAAGCAGTGGTCACGCTGGTTTTTGAGGGCTCTGATGTAGTGACAGGATGTCCAGGTCAAGATGGAGCAAGTGTTGCTGAATTCCAAGAGTTTGACCATTCTCTCCTGATCTTTGAAGGCACTGTATAGAGAAATCACATGCCTGTGTGCCCTTGCTTTGCTTAAAATATTATCCCTCAAAGATGCTTGAGAGCAAAAACCAAGAAACATCTTTGGGTTCAGCAAACAAAGGGCGAATACAGAAAGCATAGCTCTTGTTTTTCTGAAACTCATGATCTAATGGTCATTATTGGATGTTTTGAAGCCTCATGTGAATTCAGTACTTCTGATTTTGGTCCCCATAGCTGTGGTTTATCTCCCTTGTGCAAACACAGCAGCAGATGCCTGGCACTTGGTGAAGAGGAAGCGTTGATGACTGCTCCAGGAGCTGTGTAGTGAGCTGCTAATGCTCACTTTTACATGAAAAACACAAGTTCTAGTAAATATGAGTAAATGGCAGAGTATAGAAACAAACCCATTCTTCCAGCATTATTCTTTTTCTCAGTTCTGGAGTGAATGGTTATGTTTTCCTACAATTTTCTGTGGTGAAAAAGACCTTCTTGCCTGCTATTTCTTTTACTGAGCTCCTACATGTGGCTTCATAGTTTGTGGATGAAATAGATTCTTCTGTCCCTTAGGCTACGTACGTACCCAGTTGTCCATGTTCTGTGGATGAGTTAAGAGTTCAAATACCTGAGCTGACTGCATCTCTAGCCTGGGAGGTACCGAAGTTGGGAAGATGTGGATTTGGGTGTTTTCCCCCAAGGAAGGGTTGGCATTGACAGAGCTTTGTCTTGTGTGAAAAGCAGAGCCCGCAACACAGGAATAAAGAGAGAGAAGGGTGTGCCCTCCTTCATAGCAGAAGGACAACGAAGTTGATACCTCCAAAAGAGCGGTTCTTAGGAAGATGAGCCCTTTGCTTTCTAGAAGCAAGTAATCTGCATGGCAGGTGAGCAAGGCTTGTGCTGCAGAGTTTCCTGGGGCTGGTGGTGGTTCTGTTTTAAACCTAGCACTCTGGTACTTGGACAAAGTGCCTCATGTGCTTTGAGGTATTCATGGAAGACAATCACCAGAAATCCTGTCAAAACCATGTTGAGGTGTGCCTACCTCTGAGGGGTAGGGGTAATGCAGTAGTTGTTTAAACATGTGGTGGTACAGCGGGGTGGGTTATGTGGTGTAGAGGGTCCATGTAGAGTATAGTTGGCACATGGTACTCGTGCTCAGATCAGAGAAGTGGTGGCCTATCGGTAGGAACTGGCTGAAGCCCAAGCCTGGGATCTAAGGGCTTCGAGTTATGGGGTGTGCATTATTCAGATCCAGACATGACTTTAAACTTGAGCCTGTATCTAGAAAAATTAACTGTTAGGAGTATGCCCATGAAATCCTTTGGGATTCTTCCAGCTGTAAGCACTAACTGTGAATGGTTCCTAACATTGCAGTCGGCTTTGAATCCCTTCTAATATCATCCAGTACCAAGCAACGAGGGGTGGCTTTCTGCAGTATGAGAAACAACCCTGCAGCTCTGAGGTGAAAGAACAAACCCAGTATTTCTCAATCAACACACTTGAAAGTGAATCCTTTGTTCCTTGATCAGGTTTCTCTGCTCGAGGACCAGTGTGGTTGCGAAATGACTCGGTGGAGGCTGATGTGTTGACATGAGGTGTGTCACTCACACCTCTGGTCATCGCTGCCCTTCTGTATCACATTGCAGGAGAGGATGCTAACAAAAGCAAACCCACATTTCTTTGCTCATGGATGATGTGAGGTTCCCAATTTTCACAGGAACTATGTTTATCCTTGCCCAGAGGTCTGTTGGGAACATTTCTTGGGGTTGACCTGACCACCTTCTTTCTGCTGAAAGCAAGAACACATGGGAAAAAATCTCCTTCAGTTATTCTCTTTGGTTCCATGTAATAGAGACCTTGTTACTTGCTGTGTCAGATGGAAACTACTGGAAGGTTTGTCATAAGTGTAGCCTCTTATGTGTTACTTTGGTTGCATTCTGTTAATTGTTGTTCATTTTGATGCATTAATTTTCCTGTAGGCATCCATTAAGTTCTCTTTCATAGAATCATAGAATAGTTCGGGTTGGAAAAGACCTTAAGATCATCCAGTTCCAACCCCACTGCCATGGGCAGGGACACCTCACGCTAGACCATGTTGCCCAAGACTCTGTCCAACCTGGCCTTGACCACTTTGCAGGGCAGCCTGTTCAGTGCCTCAGCACCGTCACAGGGAAGAAGTTTTGCCTTACATCTAACCTGAGCTTCATGTGTAGCTCATTGCGTGGCCAGTTTTCAGCCAGGATGAATGTCAGAAACAGTCCCTGGTTTCAAGCAGAGTTCAGAGGTTGTGTTTGCCATGGTTGAGCCATGGCATGGATGGTTTCTTCTCAATTAAGTATTTGAAATATGGTGCAATGGTTACTATAGCTGCAGAAATCAGAACGTGTCAACTGAGATAACACAGGATAGTTTGTCTGCCTCTGTTTTAATTAGAATCTAAGTGGGTTCATCCAGGAAGTAACATCCCGTCTCCAACCAGCTAGGGCAGAAGTGAAGTGCTTGAGAGGCACACTAAATCGAAGAGGATTTGAGTGTAAAATACTAGGATATAATAATAAATATAGTAAATATAAATAAAAGATGGGTTAAAATCTGTTTTGAAAAGCATTCCCCAAACCTTGTATTTTGTCTCCATTTGATGCAGCTATTTGTTTTCCACACATGACATTATGCTGTGTTTCTTTTCTTCCCGGAGAGCAATCGCACAGCCTGCACCTTTCTAGGAAGCTGGCTTTGACTTCAGATGTGCAGTAATGTGCTCCAGTTTGGAAAGCATCCACTTCATAGCTCTCAAGAGTCTGTGTATATAAAAAAGGAAGAACACACCAGATCTCTGCTGCACCCCTCTGGTTCCATTGCTGTTAACCCATTTGTCTCAGCAAGTAGGGGGAATATGAGAAGGCAGCAAATTGCTGGATGATGTGGAAAGCCTGGGATTTCACCTGTCCAGCCAGGTTCTCCTTGGTGCATTTTCTGTTCTATTCCAGTAACTAGTCAATAGATTGCTGTATGCAGGGATTAATGTCACAGACAATCCATCACAAGTGAAGCATATGTTCTCTTGGATGTACCACATTTCCTTGGTTGTAATGACACTTTCATTCTGCACACTAGTTGGAGGGAAAAACTCGTCCTCATTAAGACTTGGTTGAACATACTTGTACCAGATGTAGATCACTTGGGTTTTTTTCCATCTGGGATAAATCAATGCAGATACCAGTTTAACTTTTAAAGACAATGGACAGATTGAGGGTGTTTTGTACCTGTTGAGATTGTGTATGTCTCTGGTGCTGTTAATTCAGTTAAATCTCCTTGGTTTTTCTCTAGACAAATGGCTTTTTTTGTCAACATTCTTGCAGTGAATTAGGAAGAGCAAACATTTAGCTCTTCACAGGGCAAGGAAAAGGCTCAAGCCCTGGAACTGTGCTTGGAGGAGGCAGTTCTTACCTGAAAGGTGCAGCCCTGAAGGCGTGCAAAGAAAGTTGGAAGCCTCTAGTCAGTGCTCAGCACTCTCTGCCATGTGTTTGCCAGCATATTCTCAAAAGGCTGAAGTATCCAGAGCCCTGCAATGATTTGAATACCCCTCCTTGTTTCTTAATTCTTCAAAACACCTGATGTTCAGCTCTTTATTTGGGATTTGTTAATTCTGAGGCAGTTTGTATGGGCAGTATATCCGGATTTCGGATGTAACTGCTGTTGTCAGTCAAGCTATGCAGCAGGTTAACTGCTGCAGGAGCCTGGTC
The DNA here is from genome assembly GCA_002631895.1 of Agapornis roseicollis. Classification (NCBI taxonomy): domain Eukaryota; kingdom Metazoa; phylum Chordata; class Aves; order Psittaciformes; family Psittacidae; genus Agapornis; species Agapornis roseicollis. The sequence continues at coordinate 37,367 of NDXB01005144.1, forward strand.
CAGTTTTCCAGGAGCTGTACTGACTTAGTCCCATGGAATGGAAATACAGCAGTAACAGCAGAGCATCCCTGATGTGCTTCATGGCAATGCTGTTTGGATACACCCTTAAGTTGAAGTAGTGTCCTGGATCATGTTCCTCTGGCACATGGATTCACTTCAGGCAGTTGAATCTAGTGTAATAGGAAGGTATGGATTGTGGGATAAGCTTTTTTTTATTAAATCAAATTATGTGTAAAGACTGCATGGTGCCCTTTGGGATAAGAACAAGGTGCCCCATTAGTAATCAATAGAATATCCCTATAATGGTTCTTCTCTTTATATGTATGAACTGCCAGTTTAAAACCAAACTGCTAACCAGAGTACTTGTACTCAGTGTAAAGCTCAGGATTTAATGGAGATGTGAGAGAAAGTCTTCCCAGCCGCAGGACTTCTCTAAAATGAGTTAAAAGACCCTTATAGCACTGGGCAGCTGAGTTTGCCTCCTGTCTGTCCCTGGAGGATTAGGGGTGTATCAGCTACAGAAGAGCTCGAACTGGCACTGGCTTGAAATGTGGACTGTGGGTTTGCTTATGGTGTTGGACAAACCAAGTGTTTCCTCGAGGCCTGACGCGGGGTTTCTGTACAGCAGCCTCACATTTATCGTCTGTCAGAGCATCCCATCGGTAATTCAGTGTAACGCACAGAGGCATCTAGTGGAACACCAATGTACTGCAGGTCCATGGCAGTGCTCCGTGTGGGCTGCTGCCGTTTGTTGGGAGGTGGGTTTATTTTTCATGGAATATTAAGTGAAAAAATAAGAGGTTAATAGATGCTTACCACTTAACTGTAGTGGCATATTTCTTTGGGAAGATTCCATACTTGTAGCTGGATTCTGCTGGTTTTCACTGCAATCTTCCCACAGTTGGATGACCTTTCTTGAATAGTAATGAACTTTAAGGTGTGCTGCACATTGGACTTAATCTGACTTCTTAGTGAAATATTTGTCTAAATGATTCTCTGATAGATCTGAGGTTCCTATGAAGTGGACAAAGACAAGTGTCTGTCCGGCTGACATGTTTGGCACATGCTTCTGGGATGTTAATTTCTCTGTGCCTGATGGAATGGACATTGCATATGTAAATGTGTGTTAAGGCATGAAGTGTTTCCTTCAAAGCACAGTGAAGGCAGATGAAGGGGGAATGACGAATTCTAACCAAACCATAGAGCTTCAATTGGGCAAAGGGTTTGTGCTAAGCAAAGCCCATGGGCAGATGTTTTTTGCTGTTTCTAATGTGGCTCATGCATCTGTTTGTTGTTTTGTGGAACAGCATCCCCAGAGCCCACTTTCTGTTAGAGGAAAGGATATGTTTGTATAGCTTGTGTACTTTTCAGCAAGGGCTTAGTAAGACTTGGTCCTGGATGTTTCGTGAGGGAGAGGCAAACCCAGGCTGTGGGCCTGAGCCAGTGAGTTCCTGTACCTCTGTCTAGACCAGAGAGGTTTGGAAATTCTCCGATTAGCTTTGGATAAGTCTCTGAACTTCTGGATGCTTCTCCTTAGCCAGCTCTGACCTCTAAAGAGCTTGAGGTTTGTCCTTTGCTACTTTTCATGTGCATTATATTAAAATCTCCTAAGTTGAAATATTTCTAACTTTAAAAATAGAATAATAAACCAATAAATCAGAAGGAAAACCATCCTGGAAAAAAAAAATGTAGAAAATAGATGAAAAGCAAAAAGGAAAAGTGAACTTCGTAAAAATACCATACGTGCCGGACCCTTCAAATGTGATTTCCTGCATAGTGCACGTTAAAATGCCTGATATTACAACATACTGTCACATGCAGGAGCCAAAACTGTGAAAGAATAAAGCCTTGTTTGATCTCGAGGCTTGAACGGATGGATGTCATCTGACCCATGCACACTCTGATCCCAAACCTGGGCCACAGCAGCTGATTTTCCACTCAGTGCATTCCCGCACCCCTCCCGTGTCTCTTCCCAGCCTGTTTTTGAGCAGATAGTGCTGCCGTGCTTCCTGTTTGGGGCCGTTGGGTACTGCTCTGGAGCATCCTGGCACCCGTGTGCCTGTGGCTTGGGCACAGCACTTCAAAAGCAGCTTCTGGCATGGGAAAGAAAAGGTTTGAAGTGAGTTTGGGCACTTCCCAAAGTGACCTGCTCCAAGCAAGCAGAAAGCTTACATTAGCTCATGTTAAAGACCCAGAGCCTGCCAGTGGTTTATGAAATAGTGTGTCACTGCTGAGAAACCTTGACACATGCAGTGACTGCTGAGGGAAATGAGAAGCATAAACATGACGCAGAGGTAATAGCTCAGAGCTGTGTATCCGCTCTGCATCGCTCAGGACCATCAATATACTTGATGTCTGGCTTGCAAGTGGTAAAACACACTTGTAATCAGTCAAAGCCAACTGGGTGTGTGGTGGAAGCTACAGAAGACAAGAGGGAGGGAAATGTTTAACATCTGCTTAATATAAAGAAGTTATGGCTATTACTTCTGGAATTAACATTTCTTACAATTTCTCTCTACTTAGTGGAAGGTTGTATCGTTAGGAGGACATTGCAACTTTGGAAGAAAGATACAGGATAAAAAGCAGATACATGTTGTATCATAGAATCACAGACCAGTTTGGGTTGGAAGGGACCTTAAAGCTCATCCAGCTCCAGCCCCTGCCACGGGCAGGGACCCCTTCCACTGGAGCAGCTTGCTCCAAGCCCCTGTGTCCAACCTGGCCTTGAGCACTGCCAGGGATGGGGCAGCCACAGCTTCTGTGGGCACCCTGGGCCAGCGCCTCAGCACCCTCCCAGGGAAGAGCTTCTGCCTCAGAGCTCAGCTCAGTCTCCCCTGTTCTGGCAGGTTCAAGCCATTGCCCTTGGCCTGTCCCTACAGGCCCTTGTCACCAGCCCCTCTCCAGGTTTTTTGTAGCCCCTTTAGGCACTGGAGCTGCTCTAAGGTCTCCCCTTCAGGAGCCTTTACCTCTCCAGAATAACAGCTGCTAGATCACATTGTTGGTCAAGGGGTCCCACAGTATTTGTGGTAAAACTAACACTTTCTTCCCTTTGTAACCAATGTTAACAAAATGAGCTAAAAATTACCTGTACCTAGAGAGGCTGGACTGAATTTTTTGCCAGTGATCGTCAGCACATGAGCGACTCGAGTGTGTTCACGCACTGGTATGTGCTGTTTGTTATTAGGTTGAGTAAGAGCTCTCACGCAGTGTTCTGTTCCTGTTCTACATGAGAGACCAAAACCACCCAGAGCACAGCATCAACAAAAGCAGTGCTTCCCCAGCATGCTTCCAAAGCTCAGCACTGTTTCTGTATAGTTTTCTCAACAGGCATGAAAAGCATGCCTATCCCTACACTAACAAGAGTAAACCACAGTGTGTTAGTTTGGTTTTGAAGTCTTAGGTAGTTCCTGCACAACATTTACCCTTTGCTGACCTTGCTTGTCAACACTTGTGATTTGTGTCTCTGCTAGGAATGCTCTCCCCATTGCTGCTCTATTCAATCCACCCTCCTCATGGCACTTTCGAATAGTACAGCTCATGCGGCCCTCCTTTAAGTGACATTTTCCCTTTGTCACTTACACACCTCTGTCATTCTGACCTTCAGCATGTGTCAGACCCACCAACGTGTTCTGGTTTTCTTTCTTCTTGTTTTAACATGGGGTGATCCAAGCTAGCAGAAGCAGGCAGAAACCAGAGCAGAGGTGTGTTCAGAGGAAATTCAGAGGTTTTAATCTTTACATATAGTTAATAAGGAAATGGAATATACTCTCTTTTTCAAGGATAACTGACATGTGAGATTTCTTGCCCATCAAGTTTCATTAAATCCGTGGGCAGTTTCCTGAATCATGGGCTATGAATGGAATATACCTGCTGAGCAGTGCCGGGGTACCTCATTCTGACACGGAGGGGGATGTGGTCTTGGTGTAACCCAGCAGAGCTGGGCTGGGGACGCTGCTCATGTGAGAAGACACCAGTGAGCCCAGATCACATTGTCATTCGTTTTGTACCTGGAAGAACATCTGATACATTTGAGTAGTTGTTTTCTTGTGAGTTTTTAAAGAGGCTGTAGGGCACAGTGAATAACTCTGAAATTACTTCAAAATCAAAGTCTTTATTTACTAGTTGACATAGATGGGGAAAGTATAATTTCACTTGAAAAATCACAGGGTTGATTCCAAGGTCATGAAGGTGCCTTTAAAAATTTTGCTGTTAGGCTTTTCAGTGCAGTATTTGTTGTTGCACTGAAAACTGCCCTTTTTTCCTCTGCTGTATCCACCAGGAAGGGTGAGCTGTTTCACGTAACTTTAAATGCTCTCAGTGACTTGTGTAGTTTTAGTCTGTCGGTTCTTTTAGGCTTGCTTTCTTTTAGTTACCCAAAATGCGTACGTAATTGAGTGTGTCAGTTTTGTGTATTAATGTGACCATACTTCTCAGTCCAGTTTGTGACACAAACATTGCTGCAAGTGCAAACCTCCCTTTTCACCAGCACCTTGCAGTGTTCCTGCTTTTGAATCACCTTTAATACTCCTGCAAGTAAAACGCAGTGAAGGAACAGAAAAGCAGATTTACTCGATGTTGTTTGGAAGGGTCAGCTGAGGCTCTGTGGAAATGATCCTTCTGAACCTGTGACTGCAGTGAAAGGGCAGCTGTTAAGTGTGAGGAGATGGTTTTATCTGCCCCATTCTGTGCCTGGGTGTTATTTCATTATGAAAAGGGCTCCAGAACAAGTGTTGAAAGAGCAGCTGCGTTGTTTATCTTAATAGCATTATCTGTACATCTCTTTTGGGCAACAAACCTATTTTTCCCCCATTTATATTCCTGTTTGAAGCAGAACAGGCTTTCTGCAGCCAAGGGGAGATGTCACAGTGTCTTGTTCTAGTGCTGGCTTTTATCCAATAGGAAAATATATCTATCAGCATCTGTGAGTGCAGGGTAAGCCATTACTGAGTATGAGGAAGCTCCATAGCAGAGCCAGCCACATTACTGCCCCCCCCTTCCCCAGCAGCTCCTGGGCTTGGGGTGTGTTAATGAGAACAGGAACCTCTTCTGGAGATGTGGCTGGGATGACTTGTGCCATGAATTTAGTATCCAGACACGTAATGCAGGCCTATCACCCATTGCCACTGTTTTCAATGGCAGTACAAGAAATACTGAGGTCTCTGCTTTCATTTTGAAATGTGTGTCCTTCTTATGCTAACAAAGTCTTTCTCACTTGTCAGAAATGCAGAATATCCTAGAAAGTGCAGTAATGGTTGTCTTCCATCCTCTGGATGTCGGGCTCATGCTGCTTCGAAAGATGCTCATGGCCCAGGTTTTCTGCTGCAGCCAAGCTGTGTGTGAGGTGAGACCAGGAGAGTGAAACAGATGTTTCGTAGAGCTGTTTTTATGTTTACTTGACTTTGGGACTAGTCCAGCTGCTGAAGCAAGTTAGAATTGTTCTGTGCTGGCCATGCTTGAATTAGGGGCTTCTTGGTATGTAGGTACATGTCCCCTCTAGTTACTGTCTCAACCCTATGGTGGACTAGCAGAGCTGGTGTATTGGCAGTATACCACAGGATGTGTAGGTAGTACAGCCTTCACACTGTTGCATTTGTCATCACTCAGTATCTGCAAAACACAAGTCTGTGATCCATGACATGCTATGGTTCCTCATTGGATGTTTTCCTCAGCTTGATGCCTTGATGTGATTTAGCTCCATATTCAAAGGCAGTGCTCAAGGGAGACTCGGACCTGTGTATGGTTCCAGCATAAAGTGAAGTCATGTGCCTGCGGCATCTCAGTGATGACTCTGTAAAGAAGTGAGGCTTCCTCCTCTGCCTAGGCTGGTTTTGCTTCATACTGCAGCCTCATGCAGGGAGTACCGGGCAGTAAATTCTCTGAACTGTCTCTTTAGAGACAGGAGGGTGTTCCTGAGGATGACACCAGCAGGTAATGGGGATGTAATCTTTCCTTTTGCCCTCTGCATTCAGCTTTGATCACAGATTGTCTGTTACTCACTGAATGTCTGAGAAGAACATATCTGCTCCTACTTTCAGAGCCAACTGAGTGTCTACCTGCATCCTTTATGTTGTCCTGGATTGCGTTTTAGTGAAAACCTTTAGCCCCAAAGCAACAGCCATACCTGCTCTGCATGGCATAAGTTGTGCTCTTACACAAGCTCAATCTGACTTCTAAAAGGGTCTTTTAAATGTTGTTTTCTCCTTGTAGAGGTCTAAAATGGGTGTTCAGGGGACACAGCACAGGCTAGGAAACCTGAGTCTACATAGACAGTGGGAGTTTCTTTCCTGTGCTGACAGCAGTGAAAAGCCTCAGATAAGGCTAAAAGCCTTAATGTTAATGAGACAGGAATTGCCTTAATTTGTTGGTCTGTTTTAAAAGTTGTAAATCCAAGAAGTAACAGATGGCTGAGGAAAACTGGGAACAGATTAAGCCCTGCGTCCTCTCTGTAATGCCAGGTACTATGTGAAATAATTCTGAGCACAGAACTTACGCACTCTGATTGAGCTATCGGAGTCTTTATCTATCGTCTGTGCTGGAAAGCACTAGAGCGCATACATCAACTCAAAATGGATGTGTAATCCCATAACTGTTCCTTGCTCTGCAAACTCTTAAGCATGTACTTTAGTCCCAACAAAATCAGTGGGTTTGAAACACATGTTCAAAGTTAAAGGCACATGTTGAAGTGCTTGTGGAATTGCTGTCCCTGCATCCCTAACAGCCTGTGGTTTATTCCTGCTTAACCTTTCAGTTTTATGGTCAAAGCTAGACAGGAAGAAGAAATGAAATGTTTGGGAATGGGTTGTCAAATGGTCAGGCTCTACCCTGAGATCAGTGAGACTGTCCCTTAAAATAGGAACTGCTCATTTGCTTGTGCTGCTTCAGTCATTCATCACTTTGTTTCATTTCTGTTATCACTTCATGAACTGTGCTTTTGCAGAGACTTAAGGTCCAGTGCAGAAAGATGGAAGACAACTACTGGGGTCAGGAGGAAACAGTAAGTGTTGAGAATGGTTTGTGGGGCTTTCCACATTGCCCAGATTCGAAAAATACAGAGAAGAAATTTGAAGGACAACTTTTAGCTTCTGTAACAGCAGTCCCTGGTGGCAGCAGGTGCTCCTCTGCTCCTGAAGAGAAGATGACACATGGTCTGGGACTGTTATTAGTGGTCAAAAAACCTTTGCTCTGGCACTCAAAGAATAAATGTAAATATGATGGCAACATATGGCAGATTGGCAGCATCAGTGATGCAGCTGATGGTCTCTGAAAACTAAACCTAAAAATGTGTGAAAAAGAGACAAATGTAGCAGTTCTATAAACAGAATACTAGAATCACATGGGAGGGGACCTTAGGCATCATATGGCCCAACTTTTCTAGGGAAAGCATCTTGAGCCCAATCTTAAATATATATGTTGGATGTTGGAGGGTCCATTGCTTCCCTGGGGAGATCATTCCAATGGCTGATCATTCTCAGTATAAGAATTTTCCTCTTGTGTCCAGTAGGAATCTCCCCAGGAGTAACTGTTGCCCATTATCCTTCCTTTTTGTCATGGGACTCCTTGTCAAAAGGGAATCTCCATCTTCTTTGCAGCCTTGAAAGACTGGAACATGGTGATAAGGTCTTCCAATCTTCTCCAGACTGAACAATCCCAGCTCTTAGCCTTTCCTCACATACTGCTCAGCTGCAGTGTGAGACCAGGGCCTTAGAACAACCTGCCCTAGTGGAAGGTGTCCCTGCCCGTGGCAGGGGTTGGAACTGGATGAGCTTTAAGGTCCCTTCCAACCCAAACCAGGCTGGGTTTCTATGAAAAAAACCCAACCAATGTAAATAAATACAACCTAATTCTGTTGTTTGTAATGGGTCTTGAAACCCTTACTGAGAACAATCAGAATGCATAGCTGTATTGTGTGGCTGTTTGCATTGATGGCTACAGAGCAGTTTGGGAGCAGCGGGATAGCTGTTCTCTATAGTGACCTAGCCCTCGAGCCAGGATATACAGTGAGAGAACCCAGACTCCAGTGCCATCAGGCAGTGGTTCATGTTTTGTCTTTTCCGCATGCTTCGGCACACCCTAGCTTGAGGTGGGACTGGCAACGAAACTTCTGGAATACACAAGGAAGACCATTCTTGTGGGATTACCATTCCAGCCAAACCCAGGAAGCTTTGGAAAACTTGCCAAAGGAAAAAAACTAAGATCAGACTGCTGGGGAGAGGTTGCCAGAGTGGTTTCCAAGCCAAGGGGATCTGGAAAAGCATCCGAATGTTTCGGAGGTTATCCAAACCAGCCCAGTAGACTTCCCCTCAGTAGTCACTGCAGGAGTACAGCCCTCTGAGCTATGCCGTCATTGAGGAGATTCCTATATTTGGTTGCTTGTTAGCTCTAACCTACCAACTGTAAGAACTTATTTCCCAATAACTGGAGCCTGCTGTCCAGGCGACTCAGACTGCATGTTAAAAAGTCTTCTTGAAAAGAGCTAATAGAGGGCAAAACCCACCAAAGCCATTCTTGAAGTTGTGCTAGAATTGTCTCCATCTGCCGTACTCTTCAAAGGTCATTCAAAGGCAAGCAGGTCCTGTCCTTCCTTTAAGTTTTGAGTTAAATATGCTTTTGAGACAGTCTTAACCAAACTGTGTCAGTTTTAAAGATGCAGGGTGCTCCTAAGAAAAAGAATGCTCAAGGCTTCTTCCTGTCAGATTAGTTTATGCCCAAAGCTTCTGTTGATAAGCAGTGGTGATAATATGAATCTGAACAACCCTGCCCTCCCTTTCCTGCTCCTTACAGAGTGAACCAGCATTGCATGCAGGCAGAAGACCTGTATGCTGTCCCTGAGACAGGTCCCATGTACCCAGGATGAAGAGGTGGTGTGCTTGTAAGTATCCTGTGTCTTCTCACACCTTGCAGTGACAGGAGCTGAGTAAGACATCAGGTATACCTAACTATTCTATGATTCTATAGCTGGGCTGGAGAGTGGAAAGGGCTGTAAAACAAAAGCAGCAAGTAATATTTTGAACCCGCTTTTCCTGATGCATCTGTGGTGTAAAGAGAACCACAACCTAATGCAGGAACTCAGTGCAAGAACACAGGTTGGTTTTGCCTGTACTGGAGGCACCTGGTAATAAATGGCTGATGATATTGGAAGAGTTTCAGTGGTTGTTATAGATCATAGTAAAAAAGGTAAAAATTAGTTCTTTAAAGATAGTTTTATTTACAGTGTATTTTGTAAGTGGAATAAGTAAAGTGATATTCAGACAGTAAATAACAACAGTTCAGCACTTCCTGCTTACTCAGCAAAAGGTATAATTCACTTGAAACAAAATCCAGCAGAACATTGTGTTAGGAGACGTGATGAGAAAATATCCATTGGAACAACTGAGTGCTTATGGCAGGTGGTCTCCTGTAGAGGAACTATTTTCAGGTTAAAATTCAGTTGGCAAGTTGCATCAGCAAACCTGAGGCTATATCAGCTGCTGGTTAGGATCCCATCCAAAGAATAGTTTCTGGTTACTTGTTTGATGTTTGAGGTTGGTGTTATAAGGTACATGGAGGTTTCTCAGCAGAGGCACCTGAAGTTCATTTCATGCTACAGAGCATTCCAAACTGCTTCACCTACTGCTGCAAAATTGCACACTGCCTTGGTGTGAGGCTGTAACTGAGGGAGAGGGGAGCACAAGTGTAGTACAGACAGTGAGAAAGAACCTCAGTAGAATCCCAGATTAGTCTGGGTTGGAAGGGACCTTAAAGCTCACCCAGCTCCAAGCCCTGCCACGGGCAAGGACCCCTTCCACTGGAGCAGCTTGCTTCAAGCCCCTGTGTCCAACCTGGCCTTCAACACTGCCAGGGATGGGGCAGCCACAGCTTCTCTGGGCCATCACCCTGTGCCAGCGCCTCAGCACCCTCCCAGGGAAGAGCTTCTGCCTCAGAGCTCAGCTCAGTCTCCCCTGTTCTGGCAGGTTCAAGCCATTGCCCTTGGCCTGTCCCTGCAGGCCCTTGTCCCAAGCCCCTCTCCAGGTTCCCTGCAGCCCCTTTAGACCCTGGAGCTGCTCTCAGGTCTCCCCTTCAGGAGCCTTCTCTCCCCCAGGCTGCCCCGGCCCAGCTCTCTCAGCCTGGCTCCAGAGCAGAGCTGCTCCAGCCCTCGCAGCGGCTCCATGGCCCTCCTTTGTTTCTCAATTTCTGCTATTCGCAAAAGAACCAGCAATTCAGCCTTTCCTCTCACTTGTCCTTTCTACTGATAGCTTAATTTCTGAAAACTCAAAAGGTTAAATACTCAGTTTTGATTTGAATCAAATATTGGCTATAGCAGGGAAATACTGGGGGTTTAAGTTCTGCTAGGAAGTGCAAGGAAAATGACTCTTTCTTACATCTCAACCTTCTCCTGTCAAGCTAAAGAAGGTAACTTGCAGTGCATGAAAAACCCGGGGCAGTTTCTATCACTAGGAGAAGTCTGGAAAATGTAAGGTCAAGGTGCTTTCCAGCCAAGTGGATATGATAGAGCAGGCCCTATCTCTGCTGTTCTGCTCCCTGGGCAGCTGCGTCCTCTGCTGAGAGCTCTCTGTTTTCCAGCTGTGAAGATTTTCCTTGTAAGGGACTTTCTCATCTTTTTTCCATTTTTATTATGACTCTACTAGGAGTAGTAAAACGTTCAGCTCTTAGGCTGAAAGACTCTTGACTTCACTCTAGAAACGATCTATTAGGGAGCAATTTACACCTTTTGCTGTAGACCCCCTGAGGGATTACAAAAGCCTCTGTGAGAAGTCCTGGGACAAAAGGACCATTCACGCCACTTTGGTTATGTTTCTGTTTTCAGCTTGAACATGAGAGGAAAAGGCCCATTCGTTTGCAACAGCTTTTTAGGAGAATGAGCTGCATCTGGGAAACTTTTCCAAAAGAAATACCAGTGTAAGAATAATAGTGTAACTTATTTACCTTTTGGGTTTTTTAGTGCAAGGAAGAAGGGAATGCACCTGCATTCCTTAATGAATCTGCTGGGAGAGAGATGTGAAGGTGCTGGAAAAGGGTGAAATGGGGAAGATATTGCTGACTATGTGCTGGAATTCTGGTATCTGTTATGTCAAAAGAAGGCAAGTATTTGTGATAGTTACCCCATGCTTGGTTCACAGTGCTGAATGTGCGTTACAGCAGTGTCAGAGCAGAGTCATGTTCCTGAAGACCAAAGAATCCCTGCAAGAGAAAAACTGGGCTGAGGTCAAAACCAGGCCAGCGGAGTCGGTGTTACCTCTGCGATGTTAGACTGGCGATGGCTTAAAAAAGGTTCTGACGCTGCAGTCACTTAGAGCATGTGCCGTGAATCTTAACTACTGCTCGGAGGGGTGTCTGAGTTAAACGCTTAGCTGGAGATTTCTGCTGTCTGTTCTTGCCCTCTGCTCTGGGGAAACCTCTCCTGCAGTCCTTATCCAGCTCTGAGGCAGCAGCACGAGAGGGACGTGGAGCTGCTGGAGAGAGTCCAGAGGAGGCCATGGAGATGCTGCGAGGGCTGGAGCAGCTCTGCTCTAGAGCCAGGCTGAGAGAGCTGGGCCGGGGCAGCCTGGGGGAGAGAAGGCTCCTGAAGGGGAGACCTGAGAGCAGCTCCAGTGCCTAAAGGGGCTCCAGGAAACCTGGAGAGGGGCTTGGGACAAGGGCCTGTAGGGACAGGCCAAGGGGAATGGCTTGAACCTGCCAGAACAGGGGAGACTGAGCTGAGCTCTTAGGAAAAAGATTTAGAGGGTACCTGTGAACAGTAATTCAGAAGCAGTAATATGGGTATATTGGGCTCCTATCATAGCATAATTAAAACTCTCAGGTTTGTTACCAAGGATCTCAGTGAGAGTTTGGCTGAACCAGGTTAAGGAGATTGGAAACCTCTGCCTGCAGATAGTCCAATAGACAGGAAATCCTGGCATGGTGAGTGCACAGGAGCATTTATATGTGCTCCATTGGAAAGAGGACACTATCCAAACCTAGAACAATGTTAATATTTAAGGCCCCTCCTTTCTAAAGCGCCTACTCTGTTTCGTCTTTAGTAGTAGTAGCTGTTTTGGCACAATTTAAAGCTGCTGAGATACTCTTGGTTTTTAGGGGAATTTGGAACCGCTTTTGGTGCTCCATGAAGCTCAGTAGTGGTTTGGTTGACTTCAGTATGAGAAGTGGAGCTTGAAGTTTGGAGCTTCAAGTGTTGTCTGTGTTTGTGATGGAAAGATGGAGAAAAAGCTTCATGGCTTTGTTTCCATTTAATTTCTGTTGTGGTCCATGCATACTCCATGGGTTTGGAATAGAGCATGTATGGATTCCTTAGAAGAAGACTTTGTTATCCAGATCAAAATGTGCGTGTCAGAAGCAGAACATGTCTATGCTACAGCACGGCAAGTTCAAAGCCGGTCGGAGACATTTATGGGAAGCAGCTGCGGGTTGTCTGTGCTAATGAGGAACAGAATGTGCTTGAGGAGTTGACACAACAGGTTTACACAGCACCATTAGGTAAAGCAAGTTAATGTCTGCTTCTAATAACAAGAACAAGTAGCAGAGGTGGCAAAGTATGTTTTAATGACATCATTGTCCCAGCTGTTTTACACATCTGTACTGTGGAACGTCCTTCCAGTTCTGTAACACTTCATTCTGGCTCTTCCATACCTTCGGGAGAAGGGATAAAGTTACCTGTGGGGAAGGGAGCAGCCTGGGAAACGTTTGTATTTGCTGGTAGTTATCAGCATTGCTTATGTTAAGGCATTGGCCAGCATATGCTGCATTAGGTATATTGTGGTTTTCAGCGTGCTAATGGCTTCAGTGTGAATTCGGTACAGTGCTCTTGGCCAAGCTTACATCTAGGAATGAACCATTTGCAGCAGCTGCAAAAATGTTTTTCCTTATTTAGAGCATTCTAATGTTTTAGAGCCCTGAATAATGACAAGTATATAAATCACTCTTTAATTTGTTCATGTTAGATGATCCCCCTTACAATGGCTGAACCCTGATGTCACAGGAAAGGATACATTAGGTGGCTGTGCAGCATTTATATGTAGGCACACATATTGAGCACATCTATAGGGTCTGTTAAATGGGATGGGATTTCCATTTGGACAGGCTTTGGTGCAGGCTCCTTTTCTGTGTTCTTTGGTGAGGATACTCTAGGTCTGCAGAACCACCACTATGGTGCTGCCTGGCATCCTGCTTTCAGAAGCAGGCCTTGTTCTGTAAAGATGCTTCCGCCAAGTAAGGAGGGTTCGTAATGCATCCGGAGCATTGCTGGAACAAAGGTAATTGGTTAGAGTGCTAGGAAAGAAGAATATAATAAGGAAGTCTTTTAGGTTGCCTGTTTCTCTTTCATAAACCTGAGCAGTCTGTTAGCTCAGTGGGAAGCAAGGGGATTCGCCATCTCTTTGGTTCAATGCCCATTGTGCTCCTCAGCCCATACACAGTCCAGAAAGGCTTCATCTGGCTGGTTTGCTCTGCTTATCAGTTGTGTCCACTGTCAAATAGCTGTAATGTGCTTGAAAACGGGGTTTCTCAAATCTGCGTTCCTCCTGATGTAGAGACTTCCTTAGCATACAGGCGCTTTGACAGATTGTGGCTGGTGTGTGAGTACACCTGAGTGTACAACTGCATTTCAGTGTGGATTAGCCTTCAGGTGGCAATAGTTCAGGAACATGCTGAGCTTGAGACAAAATTGCTGTGTGCCTGGAGAGAAATACGGTATTGACTGATATCTGAATGCAAAATAAAACAGGTTCATGAGAGATCATGGTGCGGGTCAGAGAAGGAGGCGTTATTCATTGCAATAGAACAGCAGAAATCTCCTTAGTTTTCTTTATTACCAGTACAAGGGTTAAGGTGGATGATGATGGCTGCAACTAGATGATCTTAAGGTCCCTTCCAACCCTAACTATTCTATGATTCTATAATTTGAACATTGGAGTCCAAAAAGATGTCTTTTTCGGGAAGATGTTCTTTGGCAAAGGACATCTCTCTTTTAAGATGATACTTAATACAGAGTTTGCTGTGTTGTTACAGCTCAGATAAGTGGTGAGTGCACAGCTAAGTCTAACATGCTACTTTCAGCCAGCAGCTCCATTTCATCACAACTGCACACAGTCTGTTTGCTCAGTGTTTTGTGTGTACATCTGTTTGTGTGTGCACTAGTGCTTGACTTTCTGTGGTTTCTTTGCCACAACATGGGTAGTTTTGACACGCAGAGGTTTTCCAGAGCGGTTGGAATGAGCTGTAACATCCCTGCAGGGCTGGAAAGGCTGAAAATGTAATTTGCTTCTGAAAAATTAAATTTTACTTTATGCCGTGGAAAAAAATTGCCAAGGTTCAGGTGGACAGAACAAGCCTTAAATAAGCAAAGATGAAACACAGTTTTGGAGCAGGCGTAGAGGTTCAAAGCCAACAGGAGAGCACTTCTTTGTAGTACTGTCGTGGTTTAAACCCAACCAACCACGCAGCTCGTTCACTCACTCAACCCCCCTTTCT
>NDXB01005145.1:0-26368 GCA_002631895.1 Agapornis roseicollis
AAGTCAAAACACAGCTACTAAAGAGAAGAAAAACTGACTGCAACTGCTGAACCCAGGACATGTTCTTATGGCTACACTTGCATTAACTGGATATTGAAAAGCTCAACGTACAGAACAGACAGTGAAACACTGTAAGGAACAGAAGCCAAGCCTATCTTAAACAATTACTCTCTCAACGACACCAGGAACACTTAAAACTAAGCCTGCAAAAAGAGCAGGTTATTGTAATAATGGCAATTCAAGACTGACAGCTGAGAACAAAAAAAAAAAACCCATAGAAATAACCTTTTTCGATTTTTTTTTAAGAACCAAATTTAAGTAGAATTAACATGATTTTAACCCCATTTCTTCCCACATTCCTCATAGCAATCAGCCTCTGGGTTACCCAGCTCCCAACCAGTCTGGTGAGGTTACTGATGTCAACTGTATTTAAAGCTTGGAGGACTCAAAAGTATCTCTGTCTTCAGATCAGGTCCTTATCTTTGTTACAGGTCACCGACATTTGTTTTCTTTCAGGAGCTCTCTCACCTCTTCCTCACTATTTGCCTAGTGATGCTCTGCAAACAGCAAGTGAGTTTACTTCATTTCATAACTGTTAAATCATCTGTAAACAGGAACAGTAGCTGAGGTTTTAGTTTCACCTAAACCACACAGCTGTACACTCTGCACTGTGGTCCTTCACTGTGTCTTCTCCACTCCCAGAACTACCTTTAGAGAACAGCAATTCTTTACAGCAAAAGAGCATTGCATGGGCAGAACCATGCAAGTGATTTCAGGAGAGCCAATACATCACTTCCCAAGCAGAACTAATTTGGATACCGAACAAGAAATGTTACATCAGTAAACAGGCCAGTTCTGGAATATTTCTACAGAATAGTTACCAGTGATCATTAACTACATACACTTCCATACACATTCACATTTAATTGGGCAACATGAAAGCTTTGGGACCTGCCCCCCACAGAGTTTACACATTTGATACAGATCACTACCAAGTAATGCCCTAAAATCTACACTTCATGAAGTTACCCATTTGTCTTGTGCCTCATTTCAATCCTTCTCTCATGCAACAGGGAAGTATAGGCAGCAGCAGCTCCTCTCCATTTACTTGATGAATTCTGAAACAACCCCTCCTCCTCCCTGTGCAGTGCCTACCAGTACTTCTAACAGTATTTCTGCAGGTTTGCCTACCAGTATCAAGGGCTTCTTAATGATGTTATGAGAACAGTTACACCCTTTATGCCAAATGAGGTCACAGTGGTGAAGCCCAGCGAAAGCATGAGATTCTCTGCAGAAAATCTCAGTTTTCTCCTGTCAAATAATGGCTTTGACAAATGTTACATGAGGGGAAGGAAAAGCTACACCAACCATTTGCTCAAACCATTAAAAAAAAAACCCCAAGCCTAAAATACGTCAAACAAGACCATAAAGAATAATGAAAACAAAACACAAGACAAAAAGAGGGGATGGGGAGCAGAGAAGGAATTACAGAAAGGCAAGTGAACTTAAAAGGGCCAAAACCTATTCGGTGCAATGTACTACTGATATATTTTTAATCTTGACACTTTCATTAGTCCGTGACATTTATTAACTAACAATGAACAGCAGAACATGACATGATTAAATACGAGCAGTGGAGTATTAAACTCATTAGGTTACACTGCTAATACCACCCTCTGCAAGAACAAACTTAACTGTAATTCACTTTTTTTTTTATGCGCTTCTGAATTCAGACCTGAGCCTTAACTCACAACTTCAATATCAATGGAGCAACACCGCTTAACATTATTTAAGGGTCCCAATGTAAGGCAATATACATCTGCATTGTAAAAATCAAAATACATTCATCAAAAAGCATATGTAAAGTTTAATTGGAATTTGCTAGTACAAAGATCAGACCTTCCCATATTAAAAGCATAACAGGAATACTAATGGGTTAAGGAAAGACTTGGCAGATGGGTATTAGTACCAGGGAGCACCACCACCACATGCGCTCCTAACTCTTTCAAATCATGATTCTTCCATTGCTTTCTGTTGCAATTCTGAAAGGCACAAAAAGGTGAAAAATGGCATCATCTGCTATAGCACCAAATCAATTGTAGAAACACATCAGTCCTTCCCCTCTCTTATCCACAGCCAAAAGGAAGAGGAGGTAGGTAAAGCAGTAGCTCTTCCCCATTTACTTGTTCAACTCCAATACAAACCTCATTTCATATGAATGTCAACTATTTCTTACTGAAGTCATCTGGAGAAAAATTACATTGCTTTCCCTTATGCCAAACAGGGCCACAAGAAAAGCAGCCTGGGAGTAGTTAAGAAATCTCCTTTACAGCCCAAAGCAACCTTGAGGACTGAAGACTACAAAACACAGTGACTTAAGGAAACACACATTCAAGCAATACTTATTGTCTCTTTGTTAGTCAGCCCCTCTTCTACTTCATTGCACTTTCATACCTACTGTGCTGCTTCTGGCCCTGGCACGAGTATCACCCACAGAAGAGCTACCTTTAAAAAAGCTTGAAGAAAGATTGCCAGATTTTCTTTACTTTGCTACTTCAAAGGCAGCCCTCTGATGGTTTCTGCAGGGAGCTCACGTCTCCTTTACTCTTTTAAAATCCACAATCATTCCGTCATTAGACCATCTGCTAATTCATAGTTAAAGTTGACATTTGAGATTGGTAAAGTCATGCTACTAAGTTTTTATTGCTATGACCAAGATACCAAGTTTTGTTTCTTTAAGAGGTATGGTAGGAGGGAAGAAGAGGGAAGAAAGGCTTTGGAGGTATTTTATTGCATAAAGACAACACTTTTTTTTAACCATAAATTTTTACATCAGAAATTGAACTACAGAAGAAAAGTATTCAACAGTAACTTCATGCTTTGATTCTGATGATACTCGTTCTTATTCCTGTACATTATGTCTTTCTAAAAGATGCAAGTAAGATTTCATTCATTCTTTACCATAATATGCTTGCTTTATGTACGCCAGCTTCCTAATGAGCTGGCACATTACTCAAATGCAATCAAGGCAATAACCTAATTCAGGTTTAAAATACCATCAAGATGTTTTACAAATTGGCTCAGTATTTAACCATTCAACATATATTTATAAAGTACCTCTTATGATGAGAATCACAAAGTATTGTACAAAGAGGGAGAAAAGAACCCAACAACCCAGCAACATAAGAAAATGCTTCACAGTTCTGCTAAGCTCCCTGAAACACCCGAGATACTTGCTGTGTACTCATGGAGCTTTTCAACACTGCTGTGTTGATCCAATACCCTGAGCAGAGAATTTCAAGCTCAAGGGAATAGATGACGAGGGCTCCAGTACCTGGCATCTTCAATTTGCATTTGGAAATGATTAATAAAAGAAAACCCATTAAATACATGGCACAGTATGACACGTGGAGTAAATGAAAGTTTAGCTCGGCAGGACTAAAGTCATGAAAGATCTTAAAAGATTCAAAGTAAAATGTGAAGTGAAAACTTTAGCAGAAGGCTAAGTACTTATGGAGTGACTGAAACATACTCCTCAAATGGGAATTAACCAGGAGCACTAATGTGTTTAGCCCTCGAACTATTAAAAACCTGCTGACTGCCAACAGAAATCATCCTTTTGTGTACACTGATTAAATCCCTTCAACCTAGGTAACAGCAGCTACCTAACTGTCTGTGAAATCAATTGCTGTTCCCCATCAGACTCACAGGGGAAAGTGCATGAAATGCAGAAAAGCTTTAGCGTTAAGATCACCAGCTGCCACTCTTGTTACCGACACAAAGCATATGAAGAGAAAACCCCTCTCTCACCATCAGAAATGGCCCATCAGGTTCGGTTTTCAGCACAATCAAAACAACATATTTCAGGATGGTTTTTCCTAGAAATTAGCATTCCTTGTAAAGCCAGATCAGTTACCCACTTCATTTCAAAATACATCGTAAGGGAGTGGAGATGAAGGCCACCTCTGTGTGACACTGGATGATGGCTGAAAGGCACCCAAGTTTTCACTGTGACACCATGGCCAAGTAAATGTTAATATTAGTCTCTGCAAAATATTAACTAGTATGTTCTCTCTGTGTGAATGTTATAATTTTCCACTAATTCTAGCTGCAGGATGTGACAGATACCAGACTGAAAAAATATCTATTCAAGTACTACATAAAATTACTTACTACATACTAAGAGAGTATTATTAAGGGAGAAGCTGTTGTTGGGCATTCACACACCATTCAAAGAATCATGCACACACCACCAGAGACATCAACTGCTAGAACCAGAGTCCCTTCACAGCAGGCGGCTCCAGCGAGCAGACAGGGGCTCCTTTAGATTCCTTGCTCACATGCTTTTACTCTCAGACACACCTCCTCCTTCCCCAGGCTCAATCCCAAGTTTCCTGCAGCAAACGGAAGCGATGCCATCCAGAGGGACCTTGACACACTTGAGAGGTGGCGATGCCAAACACCAGGAAGCTCAACAAGGCCAAGCGCAATGTCCTACACCTGGGTCAGGGCAATCCCAGCACAACCACAGGGGTTCCCCTTCCCCAGTTTGGGTTTTTTTTTTTCCATATACAGCTCTAGTATAGAGGAAAATAAATCATGTCTGAGGGGGGAAGGGGAAAGATTCCAAATGGGAATTGCAAAGATCTTAAACTATTTCTTGAAAGTACACTAAGACATTTACATCATACTATCCATGGAGGGTTAATTTGTGAGACCCTTCATACCTACCCAGGCTGTACAAGGTCAACGCTGAGTTGTAACTTTGGGAAACGACTACACATTCCTTAAAGAACATTGAAATATAGTAGATAAAGTCACAGCTTATAAAGCTGTGCAAGGCTAGATTAATCACAGAAGCATCAATGAACATGCAATTAAATTTAACAGCCCAACATTCCTATGTATGCCTAAATACTAGAAATAAGACTTAACAAGTCTAACTTGGAGGAATCCATTCCTTAAAGAGAATTTTGCTTTCTTCTACTCCACCTTTTAATTACGTACAGCATCTTGAAGACATTAGCTGAGTATCACTGAAAGTTTCAAAGCAGAGTTTGTCACACATGGCCTTTGCACTGACTTTCCTCCTAGGAGTTAATGTAATCTCTAAGTCAGTTACCAGCTTAACAGTCAACTCAGTCTGCTATTAACTGCAATAGTCCAGTTCAGCATGTTTGCAATTAAGAAAACAGGTTTTTAGACACAGAATGCCTGAGCTGTTGATGTAACTTAGAAATCTCTCTAAAATAACCTTCTTTATATATGTAATCACTTTCCAAGATGACCACTATCTGACTCTTCAATTTGGATAAGGAACCAATAGTGCAGCTTTATATGTCCCATAATAACATAAAGATATCATTAGCACTAAGTAATGTGACATTTGCTCAATGTACTGTAAAAATCCTTATTTTGTACATAGAGTTCTACATGCCTAGTAAGTAACTATAAAACTAAATTACCAGCTTTCAAGTTGTCATTGTGCTGTTTTCAGTTAATCATAGATGTTTCTTCTTCACACCTTGTTCTGACATGAAGCATGCACAACTCTAGCACAAATCCATGTGACTACTACCATGTCACTGCAGTACCTGTTCCTTGGTTTGGAGCCAGGGCTCTAGCTATATGCAAATAGAAAGCAAGCACCTACACACACACATAAAGTCATACAGATTAACATTCAGGAATGCAATGCAACATGGGTTTTCACTCCTTTTCACTTTTTATTGCTGTTCATCTAACCCACAAAATAATATGGCATTGTGCAGTTCAACACACTGTGACTTTTCCTCAACGTCAGAGAACCTTGATCTGAAAACAGATTAAAAACAAGTGAAACAGAAGGTTGGTTTGCCTTCAGAAATAACGTGGGATTCATAAAAAAACCCAAACACCAACCAAGAAGTGAAAACATCTTCCAGCTGTGAATAGAGAACTAATGAAAAACATGTTTATTTTAATGCTTGTTTTCCTGCTTCAATGAATTCCAAAGTAGAATTGTACTTTCATGTCATTAGTTCAATGTTTAAATTGCTGCTATGGCTGCATCTTAATAATAAGGTAATCAAGCACTTTTCTCAAGATCAGGGAAAATCAGTAAAAATCCAAGTATTTCTAAAACACAGGTGACCAGAGAGGGAGCAAAGGCAGCACAAATGCTAACATGTGTTTGTACGTGCTTCTTTTTCCCATTGCCATTAAGAAGGGAGGTACAGAATTAGGTCTAAAGAAATACAAGACAGACATCAGTAAGCAAGCTCAGTTGATGCTGAATCGCCAAGATGCTGAAGCACTTGGCCAAGGATGAAAAGCTAAAGGAAGTGGGCTTGTTTAGTCTGTGGAAAAGGTGTCTGAGGAGGGACCTGAAAGCAGCCTTCCCACTCCGTGAGAACAGCAGGTCACTGGAGCAGTTGCCCACAGCAGCTGTAGGCTCCATACTAAGACAGTTTCAAAACCCAAATGAATCGAGCTGTAAGCAGCTCTGCCTGATCAGATGGTTGACCAGAAGGCTGGATTAGTAACCTCACAAGATAACCTCCTTCTACCTGAATTACCCTATGATACTATCATGCAAAAAGTTCTAGGAATCTGAAGGACATCTCAGGCACTCATTTGAGGCCTTAGGCCCATTTGAGGTCATAGTTCCAATGCATGCTAAAGAACTTCAGCACAACGGTTCCTCAAAATTAAATGTTAAAAACAAATCATCAAACTTCAGGTCCAAAAGTCATGATCTTTCCTTATTCCCCTTTTTGCACACACACTGTAAAGGACAACATCACTTTTTAAAGTCGCATAGCATATGCAAATCCAGCAGTACCTGCAGTTTGGGTTCCAAATCCAAGTTACCATGACATTTGAACTCAAGTGAATTTTAAGAATTAATAACAATTTCATTACCTAAGTCATTGCATATAAAGGAGTACGTCAAGGCCAGCCTGCAATGACAGTTTTACAAACACTTGTCATGACACAGATTCAGACTTTAGTATTAATTGTGAAGACTGAATTTGCTTACCCTAAAACATCCATCTCTCTCCTTCCTCCAATAGAAATTAAAGGGGCAGAACTGGCAGCAGGGTTCTGTGTGTAACATTATCTTAGAAAACATTTGTCAAAGACAGAAAGCACTTCCAGAAAGGAAAGGACCAAGTTCACAATGAAAGTCTTCATTGATCCTTTTTTGTGTTAGAATTAATAGATTAATAATTCAGTATTTGATAACCTAAGTCCCGTCAGATCTTTTTCAGTTCAAAGGATTTCTTTATATTATTTTTATTTTGGCAAATTTCATCATAAGAAGCTAGAAAATATGCAGCTATTTGATAATGCAAATAAAATTCAAGGAATGAGAATAATACATTAAGACGTTTTTTCAGTACCACAGAATCACCACCATAGACTGGTTTGGCTGGAAGGGACCTTAAAGACCATCTAGTTACAACTCTCCTGTCATGGGCAGGGACATGAGGGGAAAAACAAAAGCATCATACCCAAAACAGGAGTAATAAAAATGCAGACCACTATTTTGTGCTGTCTTGAACTGGTATCAGAAATCCCAATGTTGGGCTCCAGTAATTACCTAAGAATTGCAGTGGTCACGACAGCCATAACATGCTCTTTTATAAGCATTTTAGAGCCTTTCCCCATCACTCCTTGCTGTTGCCAAACCACAAGCACATTATCTTGACACCCCTCCGCAATCTAATTCTTTTTCTTGAATTTAGTTTTGCTAAAAATTCCTACTGCTCAAATAGTACAAGGTAAACATTCACCCAATCCACAATTAACTCACTCTTCCTTAGTGTTTTCATCAGCATTTTATAGAAATTCTCTATTACCTCCTGTCATAAATCTGCCATTTGTTTCACCCTCATCTCTATCTGTAACAAAAAAGGAATACAAGATGAAATACAAACAGCAACACTAATAACCTATTGTATTCCAACATCATTGCATTCTGACACCAACACCAGAATCTTTATCCATTCAACAACTCATGCAACGCAAAAGCATAGGCATCCAACATGCCAACAGAGGCTGCAGTTAGCATCCACAGGGATCCTTTGCCCAGAAAGTCCATTTCGGAATCACTTCCTTCATGATGTTTCAGACAGATTTACCAATCTGTAGGTAGTAGTCAGTTTGTGCTATTCAGAATACACAGTGTCACTTACCTTTTCGAGTGCAGAAAATAAGCAATACCATATGATTTGTGCCTACAGTAAGTGTGAATTTCAATTTAAAACCCATGAATATTCAGAGTTTACAAAATACAGGAGCAGAGTTACTAGGCAGAGTACTGCATTAACATCTTCGCATTTGGTTTGTTGCCAAGTGTGATAAAGATAAAACAAATTTTAGTATTAATTATGTCTTGACAATCTCTGTCCATGCAATGGCTGCGCTTTCAATCTGAAAATGTGTTATTAATTTGCATATAAACTACATTAGAAAATCTCAGATACTATTTGTAACTGCCTAATTTTCTCCTTCATCAAACGGTATCATCTAATCCTCAGCATTTATTGGATTTGAGAGATTTAATTATTTTATCAACATGATTAAAGTGAAAGAATACTGCTATTTTCCAATTTGCATTAATGTAACCACCATTTTAATGGGTTTGATCTGCCCAAAGCAAGTAGGATAGCAACATACAAGCAGCTACTTGTCTATCATGGAAACAATCGGAGTGGTTTATTTCAAAATGAGCTATCAAGTTCACAAAGCAGAACATAAAACCTGCAACCAATGGCCCTAATGTAAGCGCAAGAAAAACTATAGAACATAAAATAAATCAAACACTGGAAGGTAAAAAGAAACGGTTTTCCCTTGCGTAACTCTGGCCAAAGCTTTACACTCTTAATAGCACTGTACAGAAATAAATCACAATGTATTTCTTCCCTTTCATGCTCTCAAAGAGAAATTCATTTTGGCTGCTAACCAAACCACAGAGAACTAAGAAGCAAATAAAGGTTTGCCTGTCTGACCTTTTAGCAGAGTAGTCTTTCACATGAACTCTAACACTCTTGAACTCAGTTATTTCTAGTAGTTACTACTGTGTGCAAGCGGTTTGGTCCCCAACTAAACTAATTCAGTGATCTCTTAAAACCCTCTTCTGACACATGGTTACAATGAAAACAACAACAAACAAAACTCACACAGCCAATCACCAACAAACAAATCCAAAACAATCACAACTCCACTCCTGCCTGCAACCTCAAGAAGTCCAGATACTTTCACAACAGAGTCAATGCCTCATTCAGAAGCAGTCACCAGAAAGAAGTTCACTGCATACCACAGGACAGTGCAGGAAACCTTGCAGTACTCACATCAAGCCTGTTTTTAACTGAGTTCAGCATCTGAAGCTGAACCAACTCACATTAGCTCCAATCGTAGTAGAAGTGGAATTTGGGAACCCGCTCATCTGGTGAACTGACATTTTAACTCAGCTTCCATTCTGCTTCCAGAGGTGCATCTTTGGTTACTAACTGGAAATCAAGTGCTGAAGAAAGTAGTCTGGTCTGGGTATCCTTAGAGAAAAAAGTGAATAAATGAATTAAACACCAACTCTTCACCATCCTCTGTTAAAAACACTTATTTCAATTACGGTTTCATCATACCGTGAGCCAGGAGTAGTATGCACATGACAGCCCATTACAGACAACAAGCTAGAGAAGGACAACCCCATATACTAGATGGTCCTTTCTAAATCATCTGTCCCTACTAAAAAAGCTTCTTTTTCTATCCATGTAGTCAAATCAGATAAACTCATTTAGCTAAATACGGAGTGGTTTCTAAACAGCTCCTTCCATTTCAGACTTGAAGTATTTCCATGCTTATGGGAGGAGCTTTGTCAACTCTTTCTAACAATAGGATTGACCTTTCTAAACAAATATTACCTTGATTATGTACTTAGGCCATGACAGCAGTATAACTATCCAAAGTCAAGCATTTCAAATACAACAAAGTCATCCAAGTGCCACATGAAAGCAGACAACAGCTGTCACAACTACTACAACCAAAGCAAGCTACTAAAGTGGCATCATTTAATAAAAAGCACAGGCCATTTGGAAGAATGGCAGACATTTTAACAGCTGCTTAAATAAACAAGACCTTTCTACTAGGAACCTGCAAAATCTCTTGTGACAGAAAGCCCCTAAGACAGACCCCATGGTTTTGCTAGCTCCCCTCACTGAAGGGATACCACACTACAGATCATGTCAGAAGTGGCAGGTGAGGTACTGGAAACTAGCTATTCAAAGCCAAAAGCCTAAATAAAGTCTGTGGCCTGAACTGACCTGTCAAGGAACGTATTTCTGCTCCACTCACTTGAACTCACCTACAGGAATCAACCTTCTAAGCCGGTTTCCAGAAACCAGCTCCCATGGATAACCCCTGATGACAGGATGATTAACTTCAGTAGTTTTCAAACATTTAAAGAAATAGTCCCTATCTGCTTGCACTAAGTGTCCATATAGAGACAAGCTAATTCATATATAATTCACATAATTTGATTATATTTCAGTAATGTAATTTCTGCTGTATTCCATAACCAGAACAGAAGCATTCAGCTTATATTCTACACTAAGAGTGGTCTCAATAACACTCTTAGTTATGAATAGACCACATTTATTATTAAATTGATAATCAAAGCATACAGAAAGTGAAGAGACTGCTGCATAATTATCACCTCTGCAATTAGCTGAGTATCAGTTTGATTTGGTGTTTCCGGTACAACATGACAGCACAGCTTGATTTTTCTGCACTGCAAACCAAATCACTTGCTCTCTTCCAAACCCTTCCCAGTCTGCCCAACTCAACCACAAATTCCCAAAACTACAGGGAAGGGGGAGATCAGGAAGAAATTAATTCTTTTTACCTGCTTTTAGCATTATCGATGGCACTCGGATTCAAGCCTGCTAATGCAGCAAAAAGTGCACTGAAGCCAGAGGATGCCCAAAGAAAATCAAAATCCTATTTCTGAAACAATATGTAACAGCTTTTCATTTATTACCTTGCTTTTCAGAGATAATATTGGAAGTGCCCGGGTTCTGATCCTTTGTTTCACATATTGTACATCACCTTTATTCCTCCGATGAACTTGTCTACTCACTAATTAAAGGCAGCTTTTTCACCTCAAACTCAGGAAACTCAATTCAGTAACTTTAAAATAACATCATTCAGGTTCCTATAACTTATAATTATCTGCCTATTCATACAGCATTAACTAACGTCACATGCAAAGTCACATGCATCATACCTGACTGCATATCTAGCAAACTAATCCTTTGTATATATAAGCTTAAATTTTTGTTGACAGGGCTAAATTGGGATTTCACTTCTAGAAGAAGTGCATTTAAATGTAAATTTACTTTTTCCAGCAACGCATTTTCAGAACTTAGCATGAGAAACCCGAATTTAATCACGGTATTTGCACATGCAATTTCCTGCGTAAAAAAATCATGCAAGTAGACTTCACAAGCAAGTTACTGCCATTTGGTTGCAAGTGCCTGTGTGCATGCAATTTGACTAAGTAAGGCTTTGTGCATGCATACAATCTGAGCATGGAAAACATGCATTGAAAACTGACCAAAAGATTTGGTTCCAAGCTAGAACAGTGTGAAAGATTAGACTCTTAAAGAAAACAATACTTAAGATAAACTGCTTCTTCATTACCTCTTTGGACATTTGTATACACTTCCACGTTAAAAAGCAGGAAAACTGAGCAAAAACAAGAGTGAAAGGGAAGATAGCTAAGGGTTTGTTTCCCTTTGTTAAAGACACTGTTGTAGTATTGTTAGTGTGGAAACTGATGGCAAAAAGAAAAAACAAGAAGAAAAAGGAATTACAGAGAAAGCACTATTTTATGGTTCTAAGATTCTAGAGACATTCCGCCTCCACCAGTTGAAGACAAAACATCTCTGATCACAGGTAAGAAATTGGGAATGCCAGTGAAGTTTATAAAAGAGTTCCAAGATAAACAAGTTATTTGTAAAGTATTAGTACATGAGATCAAAACCTCTGGACGCTCACAATACATGTAACTTGTAAAAAAAGGTAGCGGCCATGAAAGAGCTAATAATGTGGTTACTATCTAAACCAATAATCTATTTTCTGTTAATCTAAATTATGCATTGTTTGTAATACACAACAGTTTGGGGGGTTTATTAAGTTTGGGTTGGGTTTTTTTTTCTGTCAAGGAGGTCAGAGTCAATTCTCTTTCAAGAGGACCATGGTAGTTCACATCTGAACATCAGCTCCCCACAAACTGCTCAATAGGTCTGAAGAAAGAAAAAGGAATGCTGGCAAGGAGCAGCAGAACTATAATGGATCTTCAGATGTTTTTATACCTCAACTATTTCTCTCATTACATCACACATGTTAAGGAGCCTTCATTGCTTATAAACAATTAAAGTCAAAACAAATTGCTAACTATATCTAATTTATTTACTCTAACAACCTCCTAGATTTCCTAGATGACCTTTCTATAGAAAAATTCTGGCTGCCAAACCATTTATGTCCTTTCTTTGCTTTCATATCTCTATGAAGCACACCGAGGAAGATGTCACAACAAATTTTAAGACTTGAAAGCATCAGTGCCATGGCTTTCTAATTGAAAATGTGGTTGCATGGGGGTGTTATTCTTGCAGCATGGCCATAAAATGCCATGGTGGGCTTTCCACCTGCATCTGACCCTGCAGTTCAGAATAAACGCATTGGCGAGCACAAACCATTCCCTACTTTCAAGTGTAATTTCAGGCTTTAAGAACCTAACACGTAGCATTTCAGGGGGGTTTTGCATCATACTTTAGATATAAATTAGGATGCTATCAATTCATTTTATACTGTACAACTGCAAAAAGCTTAAAGTTATTTGCTTCTTTGTAAATAATGAGACTCCTCATGTGTTTATCAAGCAGCATGGTTTAAGCTGTAAGTCATCAGGTGCTGAGCACATAGTAGAAGTAAAATGTTTTAATCCTAATTTTCATCCCTATGTAGGATTGCTTGCAATGCTCACTATAGATAATATTAGTACTAAAAAACTACCAATTAAGATAGATAAAATTAACTAAACTTGTTCAGCATAAAATACATATCACAGATCTGGCAGCACACTGCTTGAATGCACAGTGCTTACTTCACCTAAACCTCCAAATTAGGACGAATAACAGCTAAGAGAATTCAGCCACTGAGTGGGTAATCTTGTCAACACAGTGTCCTGAAAGAATTAGTAGCAAATAATTTTACAAGGAGGAAATATAAGATAGCAAGTGTATGTAGACAAGGGGTGAAGATAAATCTGCTTAGTCGTGTTCCTAACATGATTATAATATTACCACAAAAAACTGGTACAGTTAAACCAGCAACATCCTTCCTTACTACATAGAGTTTTATTTCTTACACTTTAATTAGTCAGTGTGCAAAAGAGTTCAAGTTCTTAAGCACAGCCATTAAACACAATCACTACATTAACTCAAAAGAGAATTCAGAAGGAGCCTAATGTTTAGGAACCAGAAGATACAAAAAATTAAGACAAATATAATATAGAATCACAGAATAGTTAGGGTTGGAAAGGACCTTAAGATCATCAAGTTCCAACCCCCTGCCATGGGCAGGGACACTTCACACTAAACCATGCTATCCAAGGCTCTGTCCAACCTATATGACCCAACTAAATCTGTAAAGTAGACAGCCACAGACCAATTATTCCTTGGATATAAGTGCGTAACTACTAGGGCTGTACCTATTCACAGAAAACTGATCTCAAACTTGTAGCTACAATAATCATAGAATCATAGAATACAGCAGAATAAGAACAGATGAGTGCCTTTTGTCTAATTTCAAACTCAAGAGTCCAAAACAAGAAAGCTCTGAGATCCAAAACACACAGAGGCAACCAAAGTTCCAATCCTGAATGATGCTGACAAAGGCAATAGCTATTCTGAGCAACAGCCATCAAAGAGAAAGGTTGCAAATTTTGATTCCTCAAAGAAAAACAAATACTAAAAAACTACAAACTTCTTAAGTTCTTAAAAGCTTCAGAAATGAGACCTGTGACTATTCACTATCACAGAGTTTGTGCATTCCTGATTAGAACAAGTTGGGTCAGTATCTGCACAAAGTACATGTGGTAAGTGCATCTTACTGCACCTCAGTTTCCAAAGTAATACTGTATGTATAGCATATAAATGGCGACTGGAAGCAACATCTTCGAGGAATATTGTACTTCTGAATAATGTCTATTTATATAACACAGAGCAGGAAATTAGTTAGATATTTATCTCTTTATTACAGTCCCTTAAAGAAACTGAATGTGCAAGTAGGGCTATCCTTTGTAGAACTCTTTGCAGGAGAGAGAAACAGAGTAAATTAAGCACCTTTTAAAAATCACATCTTACTGTATTTGCTTTCTCCTGACTGCTCATTTGTCCTTAAAACCTTTTTCAGCCTTTTTTTTCCCCCTATAGGCTGCTATTCTCATTGTCTATGCCAGCATTACATTCAATAGATGTAAAAGTTTCAAATCTTTACATTCTAGACACAGGCACCAGTTATTCCATTACCTCACAAACAGGCTGTTCTCTTTTCTAGATCAGTATTTGTTAATGGATGGCACATACTCCAGACCGATATTTACTCCACAGGTGCCTGGTGACAGTACAAGAACAGCGTAACTCAAACTCTGGGGTCTGGATCAGTACCAAAATGGAGTAGGACACGAGTTAGTGGTGGTGATTTACTATGCTTGCTCACCTCAAATAAACACCATGAAGTCATTTCTTCTTTCCTTTCCAAATAATTGCTCCAGCCTTGAACCAAGCACTTTCTGTTGCTCACCCCATTTCCCCTTCTTTGTTTCCTGATCCTCACTACTAGCTGCTCATCATCAAGCTTACCTGTTCCACATTGCTAACAGCTAAACAAGTAGGCTGTGCCCTTCTGCTTGCTGTATTGCTACTATCTACATGCAATTTTCTCTCTACTGTCAACCTCCCTGGCAGTGTTCAAGGCCAGGTTGGATGAAGCCTTGGGTGGCACGGTTTAGTGTGAGGTGTCCCTGCTTATGGCAGGGGGGTTGGAACTGGATGATCTTAAGGTCCTTTCCAGCCATAACTATTCTATGATTCTAAGAGTGTAGGCACCTTATTTTTACCATCAGTAACCTCAGCCATTGACCATGACAAAATAGCTATGTGAAAATCTGCAAGCAAGGAAATCCACTTCAGCCTATGGTAGCTTACCTCCTTAGCCAACACATACTGCAAAATTCTGCAATGATGCTCTATCTCCAATACTCTAGCCCTATCTTGACTGTCAGCCCCTGTCCTTCAATACAATTTGATCTTTTGGTATGAATCATATTTTCCAGATGAGGATACATTTTCTCTAATTGCAGGCATCTGGAAGTCTTGAGCTATATGTCCTCAGATATGTTAAGCACATCTCATTTATTTCCTTATCACCTTTTTGTCCTGGTAAGATTACTTGTAGACTGACAGCTGCAACACTTTTACAGTCAATGCATGTATTTCCTCCTCACTAACAGAGCTTGAGTAGGACTTGAAAAGTTAATAGGCTACTATAATGAAAATGGTGAGAACTAAAACAGAATATGTAACCCTTCCCAGACAGTATAATGTTATCTAAAAACCTCACACACACATTAAAATGAGTATCTTCCGTCTAGACTGTCATGAGTTGTCTACTCTGTAGCAACTTGTTATAGCAGGTTAGATCTTGGCTCAGGACCTGCCAGTAGAGCTCTGCTGGTTTACCCCTAATCTGTCCCTGCAGGAAAAAAAAATACCCTAAAAGAGGAACTCATTTACCAAGCTTTAAGAATAGCTACTGTTTCTACAGCACTTCTGTACAGCCATTCAGATTTGCCCATCTAGAACAGGATTCCACTCAACAGAAAAATACAGTGATGGGTATGTGTTTCATTTATGACAGTATTCACTTTCTAAATCCAAAGAATGCAGCAGAAGTGTTCATTGCATTTTTCCTCCCCATATTTTTTCCCCCCATAAAGTCTATTATTATAGACTACAATATAATATATAGCATATTATTATATACTATATGGCTTTTTTCTTCCTGACTTCTTTCTACCTGCCATAAAAACTACCCAAGACTTATGCCTGGCAGGCAACACAACTGTAAATGGCTAGAACCTGGCAAAAATCCAAACAACTGAAAGTAGACTTTTACTATGGCAGGTTCTGAATAGCTTTGTCTACAGTAAACAGTTGTAATGCCACCTACAATAATCACGGAGATGCATTATGCTTTTAGAAACAAATAGATAAACATTTAGGTACACTACTACGAAACAGCAGTAAAAATGGCAGGATGTGAGCTCAGTTTAAGTGCCAGCAATCATGGAAGTGACTAAATGGCACAACATTAAATTCAGTATTGGGAACATCTAAGTTTAAGAGTAGTTTTTAAAGAAAATTGTTTATAATAAAGATCTACCATACAGAATATTGATTTTATCATAGGTGGTTATTTATAGCATATGGTTTAGCGTTATGGAGTAAAAATGTTTTAAGATTAGATTTCAAAAGGTCCTTTTTCCTCTTTAAATTATAGAGTTACATAAAGGATTCAGTTGAAAGGGACCTTAAAGCTCATCTAATTCCAACCCCCTTGACACAGGCACAGACACCTTCCACTAGGCCAGACTGTGCAAGGCCCCATCCAACCTGGTCTTGGAACACTTCCAGGGATGGAGCATTCACAGCTTCCTTCTGCAACCTGCTCCTATGTCCTACACCTTAATCATAATAAATTTTTCTTTCCTAATTTCCAATCTAAACCTACCCTCTTTGAGCCATTAAACTATGTAAGGGTGTGATTTATTGCACATGCAGATAACTCAGCAGAATGAGAAAAAGTATCTTACATTTAGATTTCTGTATTTTATTGGTCATTTTTTTATGGCTTTGCTTATCCTGACCAAATCATGGCAATAAGTGAAGGGTTAAGTTATACTCCTCACTGTAGTTTACTTACTTGTAAGGTTTCATATTATCATTGTATAGTATATTATTATATACTATATTATTACATGTCATAATACATTTTTATGTACTCTATTATTGCAACAAGTTAGTAACAAAAATTCAAAGGTCCTCTACATCTCAAGTGTGTCTTAACATTTTCAGTCTGGTGGTAATGAATAAGTGCTTGCTACATTGTTACTTCCATTATAAACAAATAGACTGAAGCCAATATAACAATTGCCTATTTCCTATGTCAACAACATTGTTCAGGTAACTTCCTGGTTGTACACTGGTCACCTATGGAAAACAATCTAATGCCAAATAAAGAGAAAACCACCAAAACAGGGTGAACATACTATGTGATCTATTTGCAAATATTAATTCTCAGCAGTTGAATAGATTTTGTAGTTTTCAACAGGTAAACCTTACAATCTGTCCCACCACAGAGAATACAACACCTAGTGCCTGCTTTTCATCATCAATAGATGCCAAGCTATAGCAGCATTATTTCTCAGTGTATTAACAATGTATGTGCAAATACACTGAATTGCTCCCCACTCCCTATTTTGCTGTGGTATTTCTGTCAAACAACAGTCCCAGACAAGCTCTTTCAGAAGGAGCTGCAGCACAGAATGCTCCATGGCTATGTAAGCGAGTATGACTCCCCCACACTAGCAAGCACTCCTGAGAGAAATTAGCTGTGCCAGGCAACCATAAAATCCACACCATCCTCCTAATGCTGCAGTTCAGTATGATCTGGAGAGCAAACAGGAATTCACATTACATGCTCTAAAGGAGACAACTGTGATCACTTCTGCTTGTCTTAATTAAGCAGACTATTCACAGTAGTGCCCAGTGACAGCACGACGAGCAATGGCCATAAACTAAAGCACAAGAAGTTTCACCTCAACATGAGGAAGAAGTTCCTTGCATT
The DNA here is from genome assembly GCA_002631895.1 of Agapornis roseicollis. Classification (NCBI taxonomy): domain Eukaryota; kingdom Metazoa; phylum Chordata; class Aves; order Psittaciformes; family Psittacidae; genus Agapornis; species Agapornis roseicollis. Next base: position 17,956 of record NDXB01005145.1, read on the forward strand.
GAGGATGGCGGAGCACTGGAACAGATTGCCCAGGAGGCTTATGGAATCTCCCTCTCTGGAGACCCACCTGTGTAACCTGCTCTAGGTAGCCCTGCCTTGGCAGGGGGATTGGACTAAATGATATCCAGAGGTTCCTTCCAACCCAAGAGACTCTGTAATTCACATTTACATATGCATTTCCTGGAACACTACTTTTGCAGGTGCACCCCATGTCAGTGCATAGAGCTTCCAGGGTGATCCTTTCTTAATGTTTTCCTCTTCCAAATGAAGGTATTCAGTGTCCCTGGCATCACAATCACTTTCTACTATTAAGAAAGGCACCATGAGTTCACTGCAAACATTCTTTCCTTAGTAAGAAATCACAGTATTTTTTGATAAAAGAATTCCCCAAAGATCATAAGTGATGCATTTCGTACACCATGCAGCATCATCAAATCTCACACTGCTACATCAAAATTGAGATGTGATTATTACTCTACTAATCCTTTTTCATTACATACATTTCCATCCAAGATCCTGACAAGCAAATTTATTTTGTTTACCCATTGTTACATCTTAAAACGGTCCCCATTTACCACACAGCGGGTGCTTAGTCCTTCCTGCATATGTAGTGAGCTACAAAAAGAACCACCAGCCTTTTACATATATGATTGGCCTTCAAGACGAAACATTACCCTGAATTTCTCCAGAGAGAAGCTGCAAATAAAGCGCATGTGATGACTATGAAGACTGGACATGTGGTGCAGCTTCTCCCTTCAAGTATAACTGAAGGTCTGTTATGACAAGGGGGTGGGAGTGTAGGGTGGCTTGGTGAAGTTTTTTCCTATCAAATGCAAAAGGGAAAGGAAAGCCTTTGTAGGGTGTCATTATGGAAACTTACTTTTACTCCTTTGGGATGAGCACTCTAGTCACTGGGATATAGAACAGAGTATTTTGTGCAGATACCCAAGTTATTCTTTCATAGACACAAAACCCCTACTTGCTCTCAGCAGCATTCATGACAGCAAAAGTAGCACTTAGGGAAATCCCCAAAGCTATTTGGGATTTTCCTTTTTTCAGTTTACACCATTTTCACTGTGAAATCAGCAACCAGATAGAGTATTATATGACCAAGAGGACCAATTACCCAATCACATAAGCAGAGAATAGCTGAAGACTACTATTTGTGAAGATATGTTTGTACCAAGTGTTTTTCATGCTATTTTGAAGGATAAACAAATGCATAAAATTGAACTGTAACAACAGATAATGTACCACCAGGCAATGAATAAAGTGTGCTGAACTAATAGCTCACATAGTCTCACAGAAACTGAAGGAAATACTGAAGTCATTGAATTTATACAGGCTGTATTCAGATCCCAGAAATTACTGATGTTTTTCAAATACTCTCCAATGGAATGGCCTGGGCCTGGAAGATAAAACTGAGGAAGCCCGCTATTCTCTTCTTACACAACAGTGATTTTCACAGCTCCTGATGAATGCCACATTTTCCCCTTCAATCACATAATCATCTGCTATGAAGAGTCACAGAAAGGAAGACACATAACACAGGGCCACAGCTTTGCAGGAAGTACACATTCTGCTAATCTACATTGGTACAACTTAATTGAGGAGCATAAGCTAATGCATTCAGAGCTACATATTATGAATTAGCAGTTTTTCTGTCTACAAGACCAGTTTGCAGTAATGCTTGTTTGTATCTCACTACTGAGTTTCATTCTTTAAAAGCAAATGCTAAGTATTCATCATGATTAAAAACCTACCCAAGCTAAACACAGCTTAAGGAAGCCCTGTTCTCACCCTTGTACTAATCCTGATCAGGCTGGAGGGCAGTAAGTCCCAGCTTTATGTGGTATGCCACTAGAGTCAGAAGGCATAAGAGCAACAAGAAGTGAACGGATCTAGCTGTGAACACTGCTTTTCTGCTGTTCTTTTATGTTTGAGAAGCCTCGTATCAAAGGTTATATCTAAAGCCACCTCTAAGGGTTTGACAACATCGTAACAGAGAGGAAAAAATAAACAAGTGGGAAACCTTGTGGCAGATTTACATTGGTTTTCATTGCTTCTAAGCAATCTACCTGAATAAAGAGGTATTGTGTGTTGTTCTGCAATAGCAAACATAAAGCAATAAAAGAAAGCATAGACTAGACAGAACCTGCGAAGATAGACACAGCACATTGTCATGGTCTAGATGGTCTCAATCAAGCCAAAGATGCAGAGTGACAATCCCTGAGAGGCATCTGTTTAATATTCAGGGCAAATAAGCAGGGTGACCAGAGAGTTAAAACACTGTATGCTTGAAAATGAGTCTCCCTGGGGACAGCTGCCAGATTTCATACATCTCTGAAACCTGTAAAAGGTAAAGAATACAAGAGATTTCCCCTAATACCCAGGATGACACCTGTAGTTCATTTTGTTTTGTCTAATTAAAATATCAATTAGTTTCTGCAGTATTATCGGCCGATCAGTTCTGAAACACTTTAATCATAGTACAAGACCTGCTGTGATACAAATTGCTGTATCTTTGGGTTTTGGCTTTCCATATCCACTTTATTTTTTCACATCCTGGCATTAATTCTGCCCACATATTAGTTCCCAGTGAGCTCTACACTGAGAAAGTGACCTTTCTGTACTCGCAGAGAACTGACATTTAAAGCTGGTCAGTTTAATCTAACACTCAAAGGTCTATCATATGGAAACTCCATGAACTGGAGGTGGCACTGTCATGCCCCGGTCACCACGCTTGTTCATCAAAAACAAAGATAACTTGAGATGCCAGGAGACCTGAGACTGGTAAGAACAGTAGCATCAGGAGGCTGACAATGAAACAAGAAGATGGTTGAGATGGTGAGAATCCTCAGCAAAAGTGCACTACTAAGAACCTGATATGTATTCCGAATTCATTGTTAGAGTCAGTGTTAACTGTAGGCTACGATGTTAATCAGGATCAGCACCTGCTGTGTAAGTGAAGAAGATGCTCTAAGTTTAAGGATTAAACTATCCACTACTTATTCCCCCATGTTATCACCTCCATGTAACTTCTAGCAGAGTAATGCCATACCATTGCAACCCAATTACTCTTTCCATCTTAGCAAGAACCTCAAGGGTAAAGCAACAAGACTGACCTATTGAAGATGCACCTCCCAGGATGCTTGTTGATTGTGTGTAGAAAGCTGTACTGCCCCATGCCACTCCAAACAGAAGACTACAGCTTCCATACTCACTATCTTCTAAGGCTTTCCTTTTCATTCTTAGTTACATGAAGCAGCCTTAGCAAACAGGAGCACGGCCACTGCAGGTTTCCCAGCTCACTTGAATCCTGCTGTACAAAACATACTCAAAGATCTTATTGGGAAAGTAAACTACATTAAACTGCAGTTTACAATGTAACATGCAATTAACTTGTCCTGTTAGCAGCTTTGCATACTGGGAATCCAGGCCTGGGGATATATCGCCTTAGCCTCTCACAGAGAAGAAACTGTAAGCATGTGAAGATTAATGTTCTTCATTTTACTTCCCTATTAGGAAGTCCCTGTTTTCAGTTTGGGAATTCTGTGACACACTAAGTGAACCATTAATGCCTCATAGCCTAACCCCATTAATAAACTCCTTTGTACTTTCAGTGTGCTCTGCTCAGGCAATGAGAATCTCTCAAGCTTCTTATACACACAAAATAGGCCAGACACTGAGGGCTGTGATATCGGCTGCACATGCAGTCTCTCATGTGGTTATAAGGCAGAAGCCATGCTAGGCAATACTGTGGAAGTTTATGCGGAATCATTCTTAACACACTTTCAGGTTTGACACAGTTGCAGGGCCACCTTTTAACTCCAGGGAATTATTGAGTAAGTGGAAGAAGATGAACTTTCATTCCGTCTCTCATATGACAACACAGGATGGATGCAGTCTGAGGTGAACCTCATGCTCAGTGTCTAACACTGGGCTTCTCTTCTGGCTTTTATTTGTCATGAAAGAGCTGGTCCACTGTCCTGCCTCCTGGACTTACAAAGTCTTCCTCGGTAAAGGGGAGTGAAAGAGAATGACAACTGTTCAGTGCCCGACAGGGAAATTTCCAGCAGTAGAAGACACATGTTGAGGATTCATATGGGCAGAAAGAAACCAAAAATCTCAGAGCCAAACAGAGCTGCTTCACCTCTCATCTGCAAATTATGCCTCAGTTCCACCGTTTGCTCTCTCCCATCCCCAGAAAACGCCAGGAATTACAGGTCTTATTCTGCACACAAACTCACACTGGTTTTTCCTGGGACAAACAGGATGACTCTATACTGAAATATATACACATTAGTGAAGATGTTGTATTATTTCCTCCTGTTGGATAATACATACTTTGCTAATTTTCCATACACTTCGCCATATAGAGGGCTACGTACTTTCTTCATATTATTTATTCTACCATGAAATAAAGTGGTGTTTTGCCTTAAATTCATGTACTAAGCACATTCACTTTTCCAGCAGTCTGATATCGAAAAGCCTCAAAGTTTAATCCTGCAGTTGAGAAATAACCAGAAGTAAAATGATGGTCTTTGCTGTAGCAAGCTATGTGACAAATGCAACTGAAGTAAAAACTCACCACTACTAGAAGAGAAAAGCTCCCATTGAAGACTGCTCCGGTCAGAAGTGAACATGTAATTGTGAGCAGGAGCAGGGGAGTTCAAGCAGCCTTACAAAATCATGTGTATAGATTTACAGAGTTTTAGCTAAGAGGCAGGAGGAAGAGGAGCACTGCTGCTTTCCCACTCCAACTTTCCATTTAGAATTACCTCTTCATACCCGTTTTTCTCCCCTCACTGACTGTACCCTAATATTTGACTCATTTTCAGGATCATTGTTATCAGTGACAAAAATTATTTGGGGAAAAAAGGAAAATTCCCAGTAGTTTCAAGTTGCTATTTTAGAAGGGAGAAAACAAAACAAAACCAAACCAGTAGAAAACTCCAGCATTCCCTCTGATCAGCTGTTTCATCCTTTCAACACACCACTTGATCCACATTTCCAACACTATTACATACCACTTTTCTAAGTACATTTAAAATGTAAACCAAATCCTTCCTCTGGGATAATTCTTGAAAATGCTGATGCTTTTACCATGCCAGGTTCCCCTCTCTTAAGATGAATGTGACCTGTATTTTCCTTCTCTCAAAAGAAGCTCCTTTTTCACTGAGGAAGATCCAAGCACTGCAGGTGCACCAAATAATACTCTGGACTTTAGCAGTAGCCCTGTTAAAAGACTGTCTGTCTGACCTACTTTTCACTTTACATGTAGTTCTCTGAGTCAGGAACACTAAAAAGACTTACCTGAGTGGAAAGGAAAAGCCTGGTTAAGATGGGTGAATTCATGCTATGGACAAAGCCAGGTACAAAGCCTTTGCATCAGTTAAGGTGCCTATAAGGTGGAAAATAAAGGGGAAAAAACCCCATGTATACCCCATCAGTATAATAATTTCCAGAAAAGCATCATTAATTCTGACTCTTTGCTGTCTGGATCAAAGCTGAAACACATGAATGGTGTTCCAGTGTAAAACAGCCACCTATAGCAATACCAGCTTCTGAAAAGAAGCTGAAATACTCAAAACTAAAAAGCATGACAAAACAAGCATATCACATACAAGCCATATTTTTCTCAGTGATAACAACAGAACTGTTTTTACAACTGGTCTGTAAATAACAAGTAGATATGCAGAAGGATTTTACACATCAAGAAGGGGGAGGAGGTAGGGGAGGAAATGTGATTTAACACTGCAGAGTTTACTTGGCCTTTGAAATGCTGCTGTTCTAATATGAAGAGGTATCTTTTCACATATCCCATGCAAAGAACTGAATTTCCAGCAGCAGTAAGTTTAGAAAAACACTGCTAAAAAGACTTTCTAAGTGACAAAGTTTCATAGAACTTTTGATGCACAAGTTTTTGTAAGTGCCATACTGAATCCTGATGCATTAAAGGTATTTACATTGTAACTTGAACAGAAAGAGCGTGATTGTGTCATAACAACACTGTTGATAACCTTAAAATTTCCAATTGGCATTTTGCAAAGATGTATTGACAGACAATTTACAAATGTATGGCATTTACAGAAGCATTAGGAAGAGAAACTGACTGATAATTCACAAGAGAAATGCGACCCATTAAGAACAAACAACAAACCTTAGACTTGACATCAAGCAGAATGCTCAGCTTGGCAATTATCACAGAGCACATAAACAGTTTGTATGGAACAAATCTAAAGGCAAGACCTCTGACAAGCATAAAGTGCCCAATGCGGGGGCAAAAATGGCCTTGTTTACTACTGTAAACAGATGTGTGCTTCATCTGATTATTCTCAAATCTATGCAGCAGACATATCTAATACAGGAAATCCCTTTTTAAACAACTATTTTTCAGCAGCACATACAAAGAAATAGGTCCTCAGCAAAAAAAACCCAACAACAACAATAAAACCCCATCAAACCAAAACTAATTCTTGCATTTTCTATCAAGACTCTCGAGACTGCAAACTAAAGCTCAAAATGTGAGCAGAGAACAGATGACACGGTCTCTTAGATTTAGAACCAGAACCATAGGAGGAGGTAAAGTAAAGCTGGTGCTATCATTTAGATCAACCTGGGATCAATCAAGATCACTAGAGCCAGAGAATGATATTGCTGTCACAGAACCATGCCAGTTCTAACAGTTTTGCTCACCAGCATTTACCAGATTAGGCTTTCTGTTCTCCCAGTCTCAAATTATATCCTTCAGGGTTGGAGGGTAAGCGAGGAAGACAAGCATACAGATCCTGTGAGTTGGGCTGTACGTAGTTCTACTGAAGAATTCAATGAACTACAGTAAAAAACAGGTGCTGAGTAATTCTATATCCAACCCTGCAAAGAGCTATACAGAGAAGCAGCACAATCACCTTTCTCAATGCAACTTGCAAAACACAAGCAGTTACAGAATGTATTTCCATCCAGATGCAAATATGCGGAAGGAGAAACAAGGAGATGCAAGTGTATCATGAAGGTGAACACAGTCCAGACAATGGTTCAACAAATGATTGTCCTCCACCACCAAATAAATATGTGACTTCCTCAGCACTGCTCTAGGGGCAACCCTGCAAATCCCATTCTTCCTGGGGCTCACTACTTCTCCTATTAAGGAATAGTTTTCAAAGGAGTTGTCACGTATCAGGAAAGTCTTCTTGTACACAAATTTCTCGCGACCCTCTTCTGCCTGTTTTTACTAGACATCCTGCCAAGGACCACACTAACAATGAATCAACACAGACAGCTCTTACTCTGGGGCCTTGCAGCTGTTTACATTGATTACAGAGGCAGCTTCAATGGTTCATAATATTCTGAATTGTAACTAAGAGCATCAAAAAAATTATATTTTCTAATAGAGTTGACTTTTTTATACTGACAACAGTGTTATAATTTACACTAAGATATTCATTATGAATGTCTGTAACTTCTATTTCATTTTCTTATTTTTCTGCTTTTTCTCCAGCTTTCCTTAACTAACATGTTTGTGACACTTGTTTGCTCCAGAACCTATCAGACATTACAGCTGAAGTACACTATGACACGCGTTAGACTTGGCTGCCTTCATTATTATATTTAATTTCAATAAAAATATGTACACTAAAAAGAAGCATGATGATACATACTTCCCATCAAAGGCAGTAATGTATTTGAATAGTATCCTAATTGCAGTAGTTTTTCTAATACAATCAAAATGCATATGTTCCCTAATCCATTAAATTCTACTGGAGATGACAGACAATTTCCCGCTCTGATTTTATGAAAACACAATTAAAGTAAAAACCCTCCGAGTAAAACATCACCTATGTTTTGCTATGCACTAAATGCCTGGACTCCAGGACCTGCTGGCAAATTGTGGAACAGATGCATTTTTTTTATCTGCCACTTAATTTCCATTTAATGAAATTCAATACAACTTGCTCTAAAGCGGTTCCCTTACGTATTTTATGTACCAATATGTGTAAAGTGGGTTTAACAGATACAGTGTACAAAAGGTGCCTAAATACAGAGTAGACACATGTAAAAAAGTGCTTTAGACCTTTATCTGACTTAACTAGCTGCCACTGAGCATGATCAACTTTAAATGTACTTGTTCATCCTATTCACCTCACGATGAAAGAATATAATATGATCTAGGTATTTGACAACTGTTTCTCTTAAATTCATAGTATAACCACATACCAGAAGTTGACTAGACAAAACCAACTAACTTCACCTTCCGTTATTGCACACTTGTTTCCACTTGTGCTGTAAATCACCACACACCTACCATCTATCACTCCTCTCATTCCTCCTCATAAAAATCCACGCATTTCTGATTGCATCAATGGGGGGGGGGGGGGAAATAAAATTTTAAAAAAAACACCAAATAAGTCCG
>NDXB01005145.1:26494-37040 GCA_002631895.1 Agapornis roseicollis
GGGGGGGGGGAATTAAATGTTTAAGACACACACAATGAAGGCCTGAATTAGCCTACATGGTCAGGAAAAACAGACTAAATCTTGCACTTCCTGTGCTCTGGAATAAAACCATAGCTATGAATGGACTATCATACAGCAGATTTTAATCTCCACTATCCGTATGCTATCAAGTCACGGTGTATTTACATGTCAGATTTTGGGGATGCTCTATTTAACTACTGTTGGGAACTGAAAACTAAGCGTATGTGACTCAGAATCCAGTTCTATTAACCGACACCTTGGATTTCATCCAGAAAAAAACTAACCATCATTTCAGATCTGGAAGCAGAATGTATTTCTGGACTGAAGATTCATTTTGTCTGCCACAATACTGTGAGAGGTGAGGCAAGGCAAAGCATGCATGAACATGGAAGAGGAAGGTACAAAGCAAAGCTTTCAGGACAAATACAGCAGCCATACTGAGTTACCTCAAAGGTCCACCTCATGTAGCCACAAACACCTGCAGAAACAAACAAGTGGTAGCTGCTTGAACTCAGTACTACTAATGGGGAAGCCTGTATTGCAGCCCATCACAAACCAAATCGTGGAAGGAGAAAAAACAGAAAAGCTCTGAGTTCCTCATCAGGAAGACGCTTGAACACTTCCACCAGGCCTGCTCTCTTAATAGGGCTTTCCTGAAAAGGATCCTTTGCCTTCTAATCTAACACCCCAGAAGTTAATGCAAAAATCTTGACCTTCAATGGACTTCAGATAGGTCTAAGCCAGACTCACCAAAATTGATGATGGGAGCTGTACTGAGCAAGCATGTTGTCCAGCCTATGACTCCTAGGTGCTTGCATGCACTGCTGAGCCTATCAGTCCATCAATTGCACCCACTGATGAAATTCTACTAAAATAAGATGAGCTACACAAACAAAAACCTCAGAGATAACTGTGTAATCAAGCTCTTCAGGGCTGATCTAGATAGTGGGTCACATTAGAGCGTTCAAACAGCTCTACTATTTTATGGGGTTTTCTGAATACAAGTAGGAATCTCTATATTCAAAGACACATAGAGATTTGTATGTATCTTTGTATCTTTTGCTTTTTACTTATAGCAAAAAGTCTTATAAGACTTGAAAATGAGACAAAGCAGAAAGATTTCTAGGAAGCGTTATTCAAGGATTTAGACTTCTAGATGTATATGTTTTTGTGCACACATCTGTGTTTGCAATTCCACAGATGGGAACTGAAATTGTATAAAGGGAACATCAGCTGCTACAAAAAGAAAAAAATAACTCTAAATTGAATTAGAAATAACTTTTAACAGTTCCTTTAGTATTTGTGCAGATGGGAGAACTTCAGTAGCTGAACAATAGACTACAATACTGAAACCTGTCTGAAAGCGTGAGGTGTGACAGTGATTTCTCACAAACAGAATTCATGTTTCTATTATATAACTCTTTATTTTGTTGTCATAGGTTCATCTGATTTACTCCTGTCTTTGCCAGTCATTTCACATACATGGTTTCCAACATTACAACATTAGCTCAGGACTATCTGGAGGTAGGAACGTCTCTTTTCTCTGAAAGCCAAAACTTTAATACACGTTTTTATGCCATTAATACCACATTCAAAGTTACCAGCTCTGTGCTGGTTTACTGAATTATACACAATTCCTATATCAAGGTCAAACTCAATTCTGTGACATGGGGGAGAATAGTGACATCTGAAAGGGCTTAGATGAAATTGGCAGGTATGGCTAGAATTGCATTAAGACCCTATTTCCCATAGTGGCTGAAGGTCATAACTTACCTGATACAGAACAGGACTGGTTGCTTGCCCTCTAGACCCTCTCCCTGGAACAATAATAGTTTTATTGGGTTTTCACTCACACCACTGTTATGAACCGATCTTATAGCTCTTTCCTCTGATAGAGCTATGACCCCATTATTGGTGCTACTAGGGAAATGTATTTCATAGGGCTTTATTGGTAAGCTTTTTCTAATTGGTGCCCCTAAGGATGCATGGCATGAAGTTCTCATCATCCTATTTAAAATCTGGGGTCTGGAGTTACTTCATTCTGTGACTAAGTTTTCCTTCCCTAAATTTGCCACATCGCAATTTGTCTTTTATCAGCTGAAAAGCTGTGTGGTTCTTCTGCAGACACCATGGGTCACATACCTGGTCAGGGTACCTCAACATAACTCCTGCTTTAGCAGTTCATAGAGCTGAAGACCAGCACGACATCATTTAACTTATTGTATGTTTTGTACCTTTAACGAAGCCAAGGACTGTCTTTTGTATAAACTGTGTGGAAGGCCTGCTAACATTCTGCAAATGCCTTTGCATCAGACAAAAACAGTCCTGCTGTGTACTTCCTCTTGAACAAGCCACAAAGTGCACACATAACTACCAACAAACACTATAGCTGGCACTGGGGGAAAAAGGCGCCTGGATACTCCTAACTGCCAACATGTTGCTTCATCCTCCTATCTAGCAGAACTTTTAACTCTTTTTACCCGCTCAGATGAGCATCAGGTGGCAAGTTCTGTAACACAGGAAGCAAGGACTCATTGCTGGAAAATGGCAATGAACTGTTCAGTTGAAGACTGGTTAAAGCTTTGCTTCAAGCAAATGATTTCATTTTCAGGAACAGGTTCTTAATGAGATGAAGGTGCATGAACAGTGGATCCCTCCACCTGCATTTTCCACCCAGTTATACTACATTTTCCAAGGTACCTAGAAGTGACATGTTTGACGCTCCAGAGACTGATTTTGTTCTTTAACGTACCAAGGTCCACATTAAGAAAAGGGAAGTAACCCATCTGAGAGGAGACACAGCCATTATGATAGCATGGCAGATGCTGAAATATTACAGCCAATTTCACCTCCAGGAACACTTGCAGTGCTGCTTCTGCCAGTTTTGCCCCAGTGCTACTTAATGGTACATTTAGAACGACTGAAAGAGGACCCTGCACAGACAACAGAGATTTCACAGAAACTAAAAATGCTTCTGCTTTCCTCGCAGAGATATTTACATTTACTCAATTCACTGGAGAGTGTTTGCAATGGTTCATTACCAGGTACTTAATGATAAACTGCGCTGTCAAAACCAAACTGCAAACAGTAAAAACATTAATGGTGTACCCCGTATGTTTTCAATAGAACCAACACAATCCAGTAACATGTGTCAACTGAAACATCACTGATGAAAGGAAAACCCAAATACAAAACCTGCTGACACCATTGTAAAATGCTCATTTTTTACCAGTTTTGATTTTAGATACGTATCTACTCCAGGGATCTAAGGACTCTGAAAACAGAAATGAGGGGTGCTCAATGTGTCATATAAAACACACTGGTACTATGGCAATTAAGAGAGAGGAAAAGCATATAACTCTGCTTTGCATATAAAGCTACACAGAAATAACTACCAGCTACAGCATGTGTCTTACAGGCCTGCAAAAGAGCAAAGATCAGGTTTTGAAAATCCACTGTAACACTGCGATAGTATAACGACACTTAAGCTAGGGAATCTAAATTGCCATTCAAGTTTCTAACCTGCAAGTCTGCAAGCCCTGCAGAGATAATGGTAACCTCATTTTAACAGAAGCAAAGATTATGAAAGGTAAATATTACTGGTCTGTGGTCAAGCCAAATTCATCAGAACTGATTCTCGCTGACTCTCAACACTCAGCAGTGTTGCTCACAGCCACCAGTTTCTAATCCTTTAGCAGAAGACAAGGAAAGACTGGTACCACAGACCACAAGGTAAATTTGCTGGTTCAAAAAGCTCTGTCACTGAGTTCTAACAGATTATAAGAATAACAGTAATAAACACCAGGGAGGTAGACAAGTTATTTTTAACTACAAAAATTGTTCGTACCAAGTGTTACCCAGCATATTCAATAACACTGAAGTCTGCAGTGCCCTTATTTTTGCCCTTTAATGTGCAAATATACCCGAAATTCTAACTTGAACACTTCAGCCTTTACAAACTTACTGTTCACGTTGATAAAACACCAGACATACAAATAAGGTGGCTGTGAGGCTCTTAACCTGCAGTAAGACTTTTATTAGTTCACATGCATCTGTGTTTTTAACACCTCCTGAAAATTACTAAGAATTCAAGTTGCTTGAAAATTAATGCAAAGTGGATGTAGGGAAAACTGCAGAGATTTGTTCAAAGATGAAATGCATTATGACACCTAAACTAATAGCAAATACCACCTGACCTCAACCTAGCCATCCCAAGAACCAGAAATACGCCTGGGAGACACAGCAGACAACAGTAACACCTTCAGATAATGTTCATAGTGACCCATTCACCAGCATGCACGCAGTTAACCAAAACAGCTCCCACAGAAAACGTGCTGAATAGTAGAAGTGGGATTTTTGGCTAGTTAGCATAGTGAACACAGCATGGGATCTAGTGAAGGCCACAGCGCAAACAGGACTTAAGATTCAACCAAAGCAGCCTTCTCCTAGAGGGTTTGCATTCTAAAGCCACAGATGGACAATGAGCAGCTACAAAAGACAAACACGTACATAAAGAAGCAACCTGGAACACAGGCAAAAATGCTGTATTTCCTGTTTGTGGAACTCCTGCAAGTGCATCAAGTTTCAAATATACAGTTGCTTTGTGACTTGTGATGTGCTAACATTTGGTTGGAAGATCATCTCGGAAGGAAATGGAGACAGTAGAGATGGCCAGGTTGGTGAACTAAAAGGGTAACTTTTACAGCAGCTTAAGAGATCTTCCTTACGCTATGCGGAGTCAAGGCAATTCAGTCAGGACAGCTTAGGCAAATATTCTGCAAGTGTGAACAAAGAAAGAAAGAAAAAAGCAGCTCATGTAGAAGCTTTTGCTTAGACAGAATATTTAAGAACATAATAATGGCCTGCCAGTTTGTGTTCAGACTGCCTAAAAACAGGTTTTGCCCTAAAGCTACAACAGTAGAAGCAGGGGGCTCAGTCCATCATGACAGTGAAGCTGAGGGGTAAGAGTACATGAAATGCACTTTGGCTATGCTGACTCAGAGCCATAGTGCCTAACACGTCTGAAAGGCAGGGCAGAAATACTAGATGTGTGAAAACTCCAGAGTACTGTGTTTTCCACCAAGCAGATTACACTCTGTCACCACATCGTTGACAACAACAGGTAGAAAAGAGGACAAACTACAGAGTGGATAAGGCATAGCAGGCCTTCTCCACTAAAAGGGAGAATAAAGTCCCATTAGCTTCCCTGGGGTAAATCCCTGCCTGTATACTAAACACGCTGTGTGAAACAATTTCATTGCCTGCAGCATTAAAGCAGAAAAGGTCTGTTCACAAAGTCCCATTTCCCAGGGGAGCTTGTTCAAGAAGCAGGGTTTTCAGAGAAGTCCTCATTCTCATTCAACAGGCAGTGGCAGGCATTGGAAACTGGGGGTATGTGCAGCTCGAGTCAGTATGCAGTAATCTGCCCGCTCTAGCTGAGCACCACATGCACCCTCAGTCAGGAATGGGTCTGCAAGTGAGCCCAGGGGCCAGCAGACTTTCTCAAAGCCCCCCTAAGTGTCTGAAATGCAGGCTGATGCTCCCTAATATACATATATAAATGAATCAGTAGCTCTACTCATTGCATTCAGCTTCAATTTTTGTACAAGCAACTAAAATTCTAGTCGTGATTTACCCTCAGCAATAAGGTGAAAGTTCTTCCTGGGGAGACAGTATTACCTATGTGACCCCCACCAGCGGACAGCGTATCATTACCTAGCTTTACTTTAATTCATTTGCAGCCTTGGTGGTCATGAAAGTCTGATGTTAGGCCATTATTCATTCTAAAATAACCTACTCATTAAAGATCAGGGATAATGAGAGAGTATCTTCAATTCTCTAGCAGTGTCAAAAGCCCTGCTCTGAGAACACTTTCAAGTATCACCTAAATTAGTTGTTTGGGTTTTTTTTTTCCAAGGAATAGCAAACATTATTTCTTTTTAAGCCTTTGTAACCAAGTTGCTTTTAAAATTATTTCCTAAGAAAAAGGCATTTGACTCAGAAAACTATTCCATATCGAAGCTTGCAGATGCTCTTTGTGTTTCTGCAAGAAACAGTTTCGCAAAATACCCAAAATATCCCACTGTTGAAATTCCGTTGTTGAATTTCAGAGTAAAATTATTCAGTGAAAACCTAATTTACATTAAAACATCTGAAAGATCATCCAAGTCAGAGATTACAGCTATGTAAACACACCTGGAAGATAAAAACCACCCATACCTTGGATTCGAATTAAACATGTACCACAGCTCTTTGCACTTCACATACTGTTTTTATACAACAGAGACTTGAGCTGCACAAGTACTATCACCAGTAGAGTTATTTATCACCATAGAGAAGCAGCCTGACGATGTCACCACACTGCTCTGTTATCCTCTGCTAGGGAGCCATTCTGCTCAAACACCGTTTACGCATTTTCCAGTTGCTTCCAGACACAATTTTGTTCTGCCTTAGTTATCATAGAATCATAGAATAGTTAGGGTTGGAAGGGACCTTAAGATCATCCAGTTCCAACCCCCCTGCCGTAAGTTATGTTTTACCTCACGATTCTGTCTGCCAGTACAGGCTACCGTATTTCTACTGCTGCTGAAATGTAAGTGGATGGCCACAGAATACTTGGTTTAATTAATAAACAGGATCGCACAGCTTGAAGCTCTTTCTCATTTTAAGGACTTTGCTAAGCCCACCTCAGAGACACCCAAGAACCTGGCCAACAGGCTGAACTCATTCACTGCAAGCAACTCACACTCAAAATCTTTCCATACCATCCCAAAGAGACAAATATCAACGTAGAGCATTCAGAAGGAAATGCATGCAGATTAGCGCAGAGTCACTGGAAAGGTTTGTACGCCTTTTTTCACTCTGAACGAGAAATACTGCATGCCATGATTTTTAACAATACTATAAACACCATTTGATTTGATTAGGCCCTTTTCCTTCCATTTAGGGTTAAAAGCAACAACATCAGAGTCTAAACTGACAGAATGATATCTGCTCCAAAGGATCAGCCAGAAACATGATTCCATTCCAAATACGGCAGGAGCCCCATGATTTATTGTAGACCAAAGGGATTCTTGACATCGTGCCAGATTATACATGGACTTTTCATAGCCATAAGGTGGAAGAGGTGGGGGAATATCTAAATAGATAAACATTTAAATATATAAATATATGTATGCATGCATGTATTTGCAGTTCTTAGAAGCTTTGTAGTAGCTTAACCCTAGTAGTAGTTTAACCCTAGTCTTCCCTTACCCCTTGGGACCCCAAGTAAGAGGCTGCTGAAATAAGCTCTCTGTCGCTCCCATCCTCATCACCTGGGAAACAGCGCAAGTTTGTTTCCACCAGTACCTGATAGCAAACATACCCTGAGCAGAGAACTGAAGCCTCTAACACACAATCCTCTCTGGTTTCTCCTGTGGGCCATACAGTTCCAAACCACTTCTGACTACCATAGTGACACTGTCTTCAAGCATGGCCACAGCATATACATAGGAGGGGCAGATGCAGGATTCTGGCACCAGTGGAAAGCACAGTAGAAAGAAGGTACAACTGGCTATCATATGGAGAAATACAAAGAACAAGAAAAAAAAAACAGTGTCCAAGAAGCTTCTATAATAGCTATGCAGAATAAAGCTCATTTCTCTTCACAATTTTGCTATTTCAAACTTGTTCACATTCTTATTCAGAAAAAAAAGGAAAAAAAGATTTTAAATGCCCAAGAAAAACCCAAATCCCAGCTTAGATACATTCTGCTTTAACCCAGAGACACGAAACCTGGAAGGCACAGGATCCAGTATGATGGATCCAGGTAGACAAACTAGCAGGAGAACACACAAGTTCGCAAAGCCTGCCCTGCTAACCAGATCTGACCAGAATCCTGCCTGGTTTCCAGAAGAACACTTCTAACTTGACAGACATGATCCTGCAAATCTTTCCTTCTTTTCATCTGGGCATTTCCCAAGTTTTTTCATCCATCACCTCTGTGCTGATATACAGAAAATGTACACCAAACTACTCTGACCTCTTTGCTCTTCTCCTACCTCCCTGTTGCCTCTTCAGTACATCTTTGTAAGCAGCCATTCTCTATGGTGTTCTGTGGCAGTGCTAACTTAAGCAAAGCAGGGCAGATGAGATAGAGCAGCTTTATAGAGAACAACTGTTGAGAAGGTTTGATGTTATGTATCTCACAGGGATTTGTTTCACACTAATTCTAGTCCAGTGTGCCAAGGATTACTGTTTGTTTGCATTTGGAGTGCAGTAGGGGCACTCTTGAAATACATTCTCATGTTTGGCTGCTGAGTGATGCAACCTGTGATGCCTGCTGAAATGCAGCTAGTGGGGACAGAAAGAAGGGTCTCCAGAAGCACAGTCCTGATCCCAACCGCAGTGCCCTGCGGCCAACACTGGTACACAGTCATGAGAGCGAGTTGTACGTACAGTTCTTGGGGCCAAGTGTCTGTTCTCGCAGAGAGCAGGAGGACACTGTTCTGCAAGGGATTCTGACAGAGCCAACAGGCGTATCTGTGCTGTGATTCACTCCTTTCTGTCAGTAAGGGGGACAGTTTGGAACCCTCTAAAGAGGAATTGTTTGGGTTTTTTTTTTCCTGAAGAGGTTTCCCTGCTCTTTTTCCATTCCCTGAATAACCACCATGTTCCTCTAGAACACAGCCTTAAAGGTACACAGCAAAAGGGAGGGGAGGGGAAAGGAGGGAAAGAGCCCTCTGCTAACAAAAGATCAGTGACAAATAAGCTTTCCTTTGGCAGCTTCCATTTTGTTATACAGACTGCTCTGAAGATATGCTATCACTGGCAGCAACTGTTGCCTTTAGAGGTAAGAGTATTAATATTTCTATCATTACAGATTAATAATTAGTTGTGGGAGTACTGGATAATGATTTAGTGATCATTCTAGTAAAAATCCCCAACTCTCTAGGCCATGACCTTTAGATGCTGACTCTATCACTTATCCTTCCATATAGTTCCTGTTGCATTTGTCAATGAAATGGCCTCTTTTTTGTCTCTTTGTAAGACAGTGGTTTCAGTCACTTACATCATTACCACACTCATTACCTGGGCTAGCATCCTCTTGGGACTGTATTTTTCCTTTCTGAGAAACTTTAGCAATTGTTTTTTCATTCTCATCCGTGTCTGAATTCACAAGCAAAAATGAATGAAGGTAAAAAGCAATGCAGTAAGGCAGGACTATTATAAGAGCAAAATTAAGTCACTTCTTCACTCACTTTCTGTGTAATGCAACAGGAGGCAGCAGTGAAATCTCAACATGTTCATGCCAAAAAAATGGTACTTTGGTAGCCACAGTTATAAGCCTTTTCTAATTATAAAGGTACAGGTCAAATTCAAAGCCCACTGAGCATTCTCAGTTCTCTCAAGGAAGAGTGTGACTTTTTTCTTACTATTGGCATAGTATCAATTAATACAAATTAAATGTTAAGTATTTCACATTTATCTCAGCCAGTAAATGGCGCATCATGTTTCCATTCTTATCAGAGCCTCGGGCTAGGTCCTCAAAGGAACAAAATATCTATTCATTAAAGACCAAGTAATACAATAAGAAGAATTCTTCTGACCTTTTCCTGCATTCAAGAAAGAAGTCCGGCACTGTAATGCTAATTCACTTAGCTGTACAGATTACAAATATTAAAAGACTGTGTTTGCATTTTATACTAACAACATAAGGGCACAGCACTGGCACCATTCATCTGCCATTCTCAGAGCAGTTTGGGCTTTTTATACAAACAATAAGAACTAACTGCCTTTTTGTTTGCAACCCTCCAGGTCTATGGAATTCAGCAAACATACCAAGAGCTGTGAGAACTGCGGCCCCTAAGCATCATCATATTTAAAATTAATAAACCAAAGTGGGAGAAGTTTAGACTGCTGATGTATAAAGTAATAAGAAAAGCCTCTTCTCATCCAAAGCATCATTCATCTTTGTTAAATATTGCAGCGGTGTCTCAAACTTGAAGCCTCTGTTCTGTGCTTTGCTAAATCACGAGCATGATGACTCCATAAAGGTTATTGTTTTTGGCAATAACTTTTTAATAGCAGAATTACTCTTTTTTTGCTCCTTGCAGCTTTCCTGTAGTAAAATATTTCCATTCTGATTTAGCCCACCTCAAATCATAACCTGTTTCATCCTCAGAGTATGCTTTCTGCCAAGATAACAAACTGTAACAGCTTTTCATATCAAAAGAATGAGGGAAATGCAAAACACTCAGGATGATACAGTTCTATTTATACCTGGCACTATTTTAACTTCTCAGAGCTGTATGAACCTGAAAGCGTTACACTCCATTGAATGTGAACCCATCGACCCCCACATTATACAGCTTAGAAATCAGTATAATCCCAGAAAAATAATTTCTCTGATTGAAGTTATTAAATAAATGCACAGCACTGGCTAAGAGTTGTGACTATCTGAAATAACATACATCATTTCATGCTCATATTTTAAACTTGTTGGTTGGGGGGGGGGGGAAGTTTTTTGGGGGGGACATAGAGG
>NDXB01005145.1:37125-60589 GCA_002631895.1 Agapornis roseicollis
GGGGGGGGGGGGAAGTATTCTGGGAGGAACATATGAGGAAAAGGAGAATAAGGGAAACCAAAACATCTTTTCTGCTGTTGTCATTGTCAGCCAACTCTTGCCAAGGATATATACAAGATTTCCGTAAGTTTCCAGATGAGAAGGGATTCTCCTTACCCCTTCAAATGAAAGCACATTTGCTCCTACAGTATCATGGCACCACAACAACAACCAGTCATAAAAATAATGAAGCTGCTCCTGACTGCAAGAACTTTGCAATGGTGACGGTGAATGGAAACTAGAATTCCAGCTTCAAAGCCAACATCACTTTTCAACTGCACTGAATTGCACTGTTTGCTTTGGTTTGGGTTTGTTTATTTTTAAAGATACTGAAAAATGTAAATGCATAAAAATATAAATGAGGATGCTCTCTAATCATGCATGGCAGCCTTAGAATATAACTTGTTTAATGCAACGCTGCATTAACAAGCTTTGTAAGTATCATAGTTAGTACCTTCTAACTTTGGTAATACACTAAGGCAGAACTAACTACAAAACACACTTTGACTTCATCTTCCCCTTCTCTCATTGTCATTCCCATATTCCACAGTCTGTAACTACGAAGAGCAAGACAAAGGTATTTTGATGAACACTTCGATGGTCATGTATCTAAGGCACAGGGCACGACCTCCAGGTACTAAAAGTTACGCTTCTGGTGTTGGGTTTTTGTGGTTTGTTTTGTTGGATTTGGTTTTGTTTGGGTTGGTTTTCTTAATGAATGCCCTGGCAACAGCTTCTGCACCCATTAGTAAACGGCTCCAATAGTCCTTTTTCTATCTTATACTCCTCCCAAAACTGAGCAAGTTTGGAAAAGATACCAAACTCCAGAAGGAGAAAGGAGGAAGACAAGAGGCAACAGAGAAAAGATTACCCAAACCTGTTCAATTTATTGACTTACCAAAATGGAATTTGAGTTGCAAATAATAAATAGTAAGAATGGCCAATTAATACTTGCACTAGATTTTCAGCTTTGGGAGGGGGGTGGGAAGAAAAAGAATCCTTAATGCAATCATCTTCAGTCAAAACAACCAGAAGGGCTACAGATCTCTCAGAACAGGATTCTTCACCTACATTAAAAAAACCCTTACCATGCATCACTTCTGCGCTTGCTCAAATCTTGGGGCTTGTCACAACTCCAAAACTGCAGTGAACGCTGTTTTCATGGATTTCTTTCCATACAGATCTAGGAAAAGAATCCCACAATTCATAACATCTTAGGGGGGGAAAGTTGATTTTCATACTTTTAACTGAAAGACAGATTATATTCACTATGTTTTTCATTGTAGGCATAAAAGTCCACTTAAAGACAAAAATGAAAGATGGAAGAGTGCTTAAAATAAGTCACACACCTTACAGGAGCTAATGAATTCCAGACCATTTGTCCAAATCTTCTGTTACTTCCAAGATCACATGCCATTATATCTAAGAGTCTTGTGTTTCCTTTTTATCTCTTCACTCATGGTGTCATCTGTCATCCTGCTACTGGAGAACTCCAAGCCTTACACTTGTTAATAGACTTACTAGACATTTATTCACCTCACTGTTTGCTCACCTATGCTCCTCAGAGAACACCTCTGTGTAACAGCCTGGACTGGGAAATAGAAAAAGAAGCAGGAGGCAGAATCAATCACTGACTCCTTCCTGAAGATGGTTTTGGAGCACTGTCAGCAGTGATGCTAACATCCTGCATTTGAACCCAACTTATCAAATCAACCATTTGTGTATTTCTGTTGAAGCCTTTCTTTGCTCTTATCTATGAGCCATGGTTCTAGCTTTTTGTAGAAAGTGCCGCAAAATGAAGAATACTGCATGTTCCCATTCTTGGGACCCATTCTTGAGCACCAGTATTGATACCTGTGTTTGCAGCCACAACTTTGCAGTGCACTGTGACTCCATCCATTGTGATTCAATCTGTAGTCAAAGAAACTACTTAATTTTTCTGCCTCCCAGATTCTCTTAGAGAGATATTGCAAAAGAATGCACTCATCTGACAAATCTTACGACCTTTCAATGTCAAATGCTATTTTAGCACTGCACGTTTTACCTTTCTTTAGTATACTTCAAAAAATCACATAAACATGCAATATTATTACAAAACTATTCAAATGTGCACCTGTATATTGTTTTTATTCCTCACCAAACTCTAATGGCCTAGGATCACAAAAATATAAAGGTGCAAACCATCATCTATATGAAAATGTATTTTACTTTCAATCTCTCTTATAAGAATAGTGCAAGTGCCATTAATCTTATCTTTTATACATGTAACTTGATAGAAAAGACGCCTTAGAAGGAGGTTGGAATTGAAGCATCTTGCACTCCCTGCTAGCCATTTACCCAGACTTCATCACCTTCTTTCATTAGCACCTCAAGTGCACTTTGAATCTCTGTGTGTGATAAAAAACAGAGCACTGAAAACAGACATGCAAGTGGGTAAGTGGCTTGGAAAACTAAAAGGTCAAGTGCATTGAAACAAGCAGCTAACAACTAAAACAGTCTCCAGTATTGTGTCAGAGTGTAGAACAGTCTAGTGACCTGGAAACAGGTGAGAGTTTACACCAAAGCTGGGTGATCAAGCAGGAGACCCACCAAATGCCATTTCCCTTTGCATGTTTTGCTTGCTTTACAGACACTGAACTAAAAAGCACAAAGTAACAGAAGGAGGCAGGACCAAGACCCCAATATAAGCAGAATATCTGATTACTACAAGTATCAACCTACACTTGGCATCTCTACACACATAATGAGCTTATTAACCTCTGCAAAGGATAAGCCTCCTTTGCAGGCTTGGGGAAGTGGAGAAGTAACAAGAAGCTGCTTTAGTAACAGTACTGGCCTTTCAGGTAAAGCAAACAAACAGACAGGTGTTTGTACTATTACTTTGCCAACTTTCATTCTTCATACCCAATCAAATGGCCACCTCCAAGCTCAATGCACATACCATTCATTTGCAAAGGGAAAAGAACTTACACTTAGATGGTCAATCTAAAATTGGTACTCTGCCTTATTAATCAGTGGATTTTCCCCCTGCCTCTCCAGTTTATCCCAGCCTCCCTGAAACACTCCGTGGGCATGTCTGCATTAGGTCTTCAAACAAGCATGGACAAGGCAGCTATGTTTTAGCATCTTAATGTTCTGCAAAGGAAACCTATGCTTTGCTTCCATCAATGCAGAACTGGGGGAAAAAAACACAGCACAAAAACTCTGGACACCTGCAGAACACAAATACACTTGCTGTTCTTAGATGACCTGCTAACACTCCAGTTGTACTTACACTCGGAGTAGGAGCTTACCAACCAGCATCAGTATCAATCCAAACAGAAGATGAGCTATCAACAGATCCAAAGTTGCTTGCGAAGCACCTAATCTTTATGACAACAGACACCTATTTTTCTTTCAACTTATCTCAGACATCTTAATGCCCTGATAAAAGGGTAGTGAATCTTTACAAATACATTCATTCAGGAGACTTAATTGAGTAAATGGATAAAGCAGCAAATGAATTATACTGTTGGATAAATGAATTATATCGAGTAAATGGCTTATAATGAGTAATTTTTTGAGGTAGCTAAATGAGTTACAGCAAGTAACTACAGAGTGATTAAATTAATTGTTTCCATTTCTACCAGTATCAGTATTTTGCTTTTCCATCACATACTGAACTCAAGGTTTGATTTTAAATAATGTTTCTAATACCTCTTGCATTTAATTGATACTATATAGTCCATGAACACAATTACACAATCAAGTCATTCTTTCAATAGGTTCTGTGTATTCCCAAAGGAACAGAAAAGCTGAACAGGCACCAGGCTTGGATAATAGCAAGGCAGTATTGTGTAGCAGACTCTAAAATTTAAAATAAAAGGGGTTTTCAGTTGTATATGACTGCAACTCCAAAGTTCACTCCAAAATTTAACTGTGCCTGGGTGGTTTGGGTTCTCAAACGTGTCATGTTCTTTACCGTATAAGTCAGATGCCACACAGCTAATCACTTAAATTAATTTGCAATATGAAAGGCTTAATATAGGTCTCAAATATTCTTACTTCACCTAACAAACTAAATGGCAATAGCTAGGATAAGAAGTCACAAAAGCACACCATGACAGACACCCCAAATGCCATATTTATCTGATTTGGTATCTATCATCAGAAACGTCTACAGAAAGCAGTCACTGTGTTAAACAGTTCCACTGTACCATACCTAAGGACAATATCAATGCATTAAAATTACTTAAGCAGCAGTTTCATAAAATGATTTAGGATCACTCAAAGAATGAGCAAAGGTATTAGCAAGAGCAGTTTTAGTATGATTTAGAAAGGCACAACTTAACTGATGGCAAGGTTCATTCTATTACTTAGGAGATGGATAAAGAATACAAAGGAAAATCAAGGGAAAATCAACTCATTTTTTAACATCTATACACTTTCACAACCTCCATCAGAAAAGCCCAGGAAGTTGAGGCCTGGCAACTCAGCACACACATCAGCACATTTATTGTGCTAATGAAATAAATCAAAGCAGACACAGCTACTTTGAGCTGACTGATTACCTAGCACAAACTGACATACCCCTACCAAAACCACATACCTACACCAGTTCTCAAAGGTCAAACCTGTGATTGCCTTCTCAAGGCAGAATATACTACCTTCTCCATCTCCTTCAGAACAAATACACCATCTATCCATTTACAGATTGATATTTGAATATCTATAAGGTATTTTGGCTTCATGACAGAAGATGAGCTTTGGTAAACAAGGCAGTATATTAGAATCATATAACAGGTAGGGTTGAAAAGGACCTTAAGATTATCCAGTTCCAATCCCCCTGCCATGGGCAGGGACACCTCACACTAAACCGTGCCACCCAAGGCTATGTCCAACCTGGCCTTGAATACCACCAGGGATGGAGCACTCACAACTTTCCTGGGCAGCCCATTCCAGTGCCTCACCACCCTCACAGTGAAGAATTTCTTCCTTATATCCAATCTAAACTTCCCCTTTTTAAGTTTGAACCCGTTACCCCTTGTCCTACCACCACAGTCCCTATCTCAGCCTAATGTTCCCTAGTACTCAGCCTGAAAATATCGTAAGGGAAAGGCAGTAAGTGTGCATAATTTTGTTACAGATTCCAAAGTTTCTGTAAGGAAGTCTTGAACATATTTTAAATATTATATTTCAAAGAAACAACATTTGAATTCTTTATTTCAAAGAACTAAAGGCTTGAGAAGAAGACCATAATCAACTCTGTGCCAATGCAGCCCTAAAAATGTAACTTCTGCCTAAGTAACTGACTACTGTGACTCTTGTGCCTGTATGGCAATGCACCTGCAACCTGGACACCTGCCACCCAAACACAAGGTGGAAGTTTCCACTGTTAGCTGGTACTACATACACACCTCCGCTGAGAACCTCACAACCAGAGAGAGAGATAAACTACCTCTAATTACCAAAAGTAGCCTAGAGCTTCATTTTGCATATTTTTCCTGGAGGCACCATCACATTAACCACACACAGAAGCAGAGGGGCATGCGCTCTGAATGAAGCAGAAGTCCCAAGAGGAACCTGCCTCTTTTCGAGCTATCAGCTACTTTTGGGAGCAATCTATATATTGAGATTTCCATTAGGGTTTTTTTACAATGCAACAGGAATACCAGATGAATGACTGTAACTGTCACTGAGAGCAAGTGGGGATCCCCTAGCAACACTGGCACCCTTTGTGAATGCAGTCAGTCAAACCCCCACTCCTTTTGTGGCGATGATGAAGTCAGTGACTGTACTTCACAAACTTTTGTGTTAAGTTATTCAAACACACAGCTACTCTCACAAAACAGGCAATATGAAAGAACTGTCCTCCTCTCTCTTCATAACTATTTCCGCCAAACCTGTATCCCGTCAGGCATCACACACATAGAAACACTGCCTCACTTTGAAATCTGCGATCTCCATTTGGGGTTGCTGACATATACGTGGTTAGCACCACTGAAAAACCCTGGTACAAACTCCTCTCATTTTGGACAATGAGGAGGTATTCACCTACCAAGTGCCAGTCCTCATTTACAAAGCAGCTGGCAGTGAAGAGGATGGCTAGAAGTGATTAATAGCTACCTGTCAGCAATGCGCTCTGCCTACTCCGGCTGTAATTCTGAGTTCCTAAATATACCATACAAACCCGCATTTGAACCACTTAGCTATTATGCTATCGCTGCATCAACCACACAGATGGCAAAAAGGATTTCTAAGTTGACTGCCAACAGACTGCTGAAAATGCACCAGCAGTGGTGGAAAAATCCTAATAACTCTACACAGGCTGGCATAAGAAATGCACCAGACTGACAACTTTTCAGACTTAGTCCACAAAACAGTGAGTGCAACAGCTGTGCCATCTTCTCCATACTGCCCCATCACGGTATTCCACTGCTGACGTGGAGAGACCACCATGAGAAGCAAGGAAACATCTCGGTTCTTTTGGCATCTCTGATGAGGCTGCTAGCAAGGGTGCCAATTAGTGCCAGGTTTCATCAAATCTGTAAAGTGGAAATGTGTTTACTCAGAACTGGGCTGAGGCTACCACATTAATTTGACAGGGAGTGCTCACCACCGGGTGGTAACAACCCACAGCTACTAATGACTTGGCTGGATTTGAATTGTAGAAGTAAAAACCAAAAGGCTGTCTGCCCCCCTTGACACATCCTGACCTCTACTAAGAATTTATAATGAGGAAAGAAAGCTGCACAGCTTTAGGCACACCAGGACATAGAGGAAGGTGCTTGCTCCTACTTACTTATCTTTCCAAATCAACTTAGGACTGTATACACAACATCACATTTAAGAGGACTGCTGTAAACACTTCACCATCTAAGAGCTGAAGTAAAATTGCTTGTTTGTGTAGACTACAAAGACAGTCTTCTTCCAGTCACTAATGATTTCTAGTGCTGTAAGACACAGCATGCATGATACACTTGACACTGTTTCAGTATCAGGAAGATCTACCAAACTAATGCTTCCTACCCAAGGTAGTGAGAGGGCCATTAGGTTTTACAATGCAATCAAATTACAAATATGCAAACAGCACAGAGACATACTTAGAAATGTTCATTCGTCTTACAGTTGAGAGTTCTGCCCCAAGTTTTGTGTAAGGAAACAACTACCACCACAACCATTCTTATATCTGTAGTACAAGTATCAGCAACTCAAAAAAATAAAGCATTATAAAATCTGTGGATTAAAAGCAAGCCAAATTCCTTATTAACAACTGCAGTTTAGAGACTCTCCTTTACTGCAAGAAAACAATCCAACACCTTGTAAAATAAGTCCAGCAATGCTATATCTTGTAACACTCTCAAGTATTAAGACAACAGAAACATGTATTAGGCACTACCAAATTTCACTACCATATTAAACAAGGCATCCTCCCCAGCCAGCTTATTCTTCACAATCAGCAAATTTTGGTGCTTTTTTTTTTGTCTGATGAGGATGTTCAAATTGCTTTTAGTATGACTGGGAACCAAAGTAAAGTACTTAAGTACTACATTAGAAGAGGGATTAGTATAGCAGTTTGTTCAGTTGAAGCGTAATGAACTACATTTTGGCATCAAGCCTGTAGACCTTAACATGCATTGTGAAGCTTCACAGGCCAATACCATCCTCTAATATTCATAAGGTTAAAAAAATGGTCCTGTGCTTCATTTCCGCTAACTCCCCTGAAACACTACAATCATACTTAAACCTTGGCTCAGCTGCTTGGGCTAGGGCCAGGCCAGCTGAAGACTCTAGTCTTTCTGTGCATCTTCCTTGTAGTAGAATGTTTAACACTTAAACATAACAGCCACTATGTGCTCTATGATCTGAATCAGACTGAGTTTGGAGGGAAGTTCAGGGTTTCTGTTCTTTCCCCTCAGCCTTCTTATCAGTACCTATTGGAGGATTTCTAATAATATCCAAAACCTGAGTCAAACTCTTCTCTCTCCTGCATGGAATGTTCAGGACAGCTTTAACTTCATATATATCCTCTGGTGTCAAGCAAGTCTTCGGCTCACTCTGCAGCTTTTCAGGACCCACCATTGTAGCACCTGGAGTTTAACTCGTAGCACCTGGAGTTTAACTGGGAGACCTCTATGCCTCTACCAGCCTGGGTTTAAGTTGTTGGCACTACTGGGCTAGTGCAGGCAGGAGGGACACAAAATATTAGAAATCACCTCTACAACCACCTCAAAATTCAAACTGTCATTAAAAAAATGACTTTCTATTTTACCCTTCTTAAAACACGAGCTGAATTTCACTGGATTTTTTTTTTATACAAAGCACAAGCCTTATAAACATACAGTACTGAAAGGGAGATGAACTTGTTTGGTCCACCAGGAACAGCTCATTTTCAGTTCATTTATACTGTTTTCTTTAGAGTAGGAGAATGCTTGCTTGCCTGTTTGATTTTCCTCACCCTCTACCACTTCGAAGTGTCCACCTAGATGTTTCAGCCAGGAAGGGAACCAAAAGAAGGACTTAAGTGTACTTCTGTGTGAAGAAATGCCTCTCCTCTCTCATTGCCCTCCTATTTCTTACCACATCTGATAAAAGCTTATCTAAGGACAAATTATGCCTAAGTGTTTGTATTTGGCACACAAGGCAATTCAAAACAACTGTAGTTTCTAAAGCTGCTTCCTCTTGAACTGTATGGAGGATAAAGTTTGCTGTCCTACCATCATAACCTCTTTCTTTGATACTGGAATCAGGACTCTGACCTTCTCTCTATTGCTGTATTTGTAAGTGCTAAAATCCTTTTTACCTTTTCTTTTTTTCTTTCCCGTGCTGTAACCTGATGTGAACACAGTCCTCCAAACAGGCTACGGCTATGCCAAGTGCTGTAATCTCAGCATGACTTCCTTTTTTACTCATCAGCTTCGGCTTTCATTTCACATCTGGGCTTTGTGATCACTTTCTATGTATTACACTCATTTGTTTGGAAAACACTTTTGAAACATTTGCAGCAGTAACTCCATTCTCACCTAGAACAAAACAAAACCTGACAGTGGCATTGGAATTATGTTCCTTTACCTTTTGCAGTATTGACTTTTAAAAGGAACTTAAAAACTGTGCCCTTCAGCATTAAACTGCAAGCAGCATGTGAAAGTCAAGTTGTCCAGATTCCAAAACCTACCTTAGTCTTTACAAAGCTTATAGAAAAGAAACATTCTTCCTGAATAAGTACTATTGGCTGCTTCAGTTTTGTATTACTAAGACAGTTGTAAGGTAAAATGATCTTTACATCCTTTCCTACAAAGGTGAGTACAATACAACTGTCCTATAGCAAGACGACAGCACAGCCAGTTTGGAACAAAGTCCCTGTCTCCAGAAGAGTCTTGGTTCTTACTGTCAGAAGAGAGCGATCTGTGTATCACAACAGCTCACCTTGCTCCCTGGGGACTACAGACAGGCTCTGCCTCATGCCAATGGACATAGACTAAAATACCTAAACAACACTGCTGGCAAAACCAGTGAGGTGAGTAGCCATTACTTGTCTGGTTTTCATCCTTCTACAGAAGGAAAAATTGGGGTTTGGATATGCTACAACCGAAGTATTTTTTCTAGTTTAATTATAGATGCTTTTACTATCCCTTTCATTCACAAAATATTTCAGATCAAGCAACTGGCTCATTTTTATGTCTCCTCTTTGCCACAATTTTACCCATCTTCAGCATCTATCATGTTCCACAAAGATTCATCCCCATTCTAACCTGCTATCCTGTGTCACTGCTAACTTTCCTTCTTGCTTTGTTTATGCTTATGCCACACTCACAGTAAGTCTCCTAAATAACAGCAGAGCCTACATGTTTTCTGCTAATAAACTACTTCTGAGTAATCACTCCTGCTAGAAAGTCCACAAACCTTTCTCTGGGTGGCCCTGTATGTTCATACAAGTAATTACACACTGGCACAACATTCCTCCATATTATTTGGTTCTATTTCTTTATCATTATCATGTTTATGATCTCTATTTCTTTATCATTCTAATTCTTTATCATTTATCATCATCATTCTCATTCAGTTCTATCTCTTTATCGTTTCTTTATCATAAATACATATTTAAGCTATGTATTAACACTAGACAAGTCACAGCACTGAATAACCAGAACAATGTTATTCTCTCCTTGTGAGAAAACGGCAGGCAGTATTACATCAACAATCTGAACTCCACCCCACATCCCAGTTCTCCAACGGTTAGCACTTTCCCTATAAACAGCTGCATTAAGGATACTAAAACACACAAGACCAGCTGTTTATTTAAAACTTGGTAACAAAACAAGCTTGCTAACCGTATACCTTCATTAGAGGTTACAATAATGCATTCTTTCAATTGTTCATATGCTTTACAAGATTTTATCTGCAACTAAGAGGAAGAGATATTCTTTTCAAATCACAGTAGCAATTTTTGCACCCTTAAGTACAGAAACTGAAGCCCAATGAAAAACCATAATATGATGTGATTAAATCACACGAAGCCACAACACTTACTACAACAGGCTGAAAGACCTGGTCTATTCCTAATGAAAGTTCTCTTCCTATTACTGGAAGCCTGTAACAGCAAGACAACTACTAAATCAAGCCTAGCTAGAGGATCTAAAGATGCACTTAGGCTTCTTTGTTTCTGCCACAGACTAGAACGGATCCTCAGGTAAAATAGTTTGTCTTCCTTAACTCTGGCTGACTTTATGTCATTAAAATCAACACTGTATAGCTTTCCCAGCAAAGCTAATGGGAAGCCAAGCTGAATAAAATTCTTATATCCTTTTGCTGCGAAGTAGCCAAAGTGTATGGGTTGTGTACTGGGAGTATGGTGTACTTAAAAGGTGCTGGCTTCCTTTCAGGTAAAGCTTTTGTCTGTTATCTTACGGGATGGGGGGAGGGGACTTTCATGGCCCAGCAAGAATAACTTGTATGTATGATGATTCATATTTTTAACTATACAAAGTATTTAAGTGCCTCAGACATCCACGGGGTTTGATACAAAAATCTGTGATGTTATTTTATCAGCCTCTCAATGCTTTAGCAGTGCAGTGCTTCAAACCTCCTTCTGTGCCAACAGCCACCTCTCACTTTAAAGTCTTTGAAAGCCATGTTGATGTCCAACCATTAAGTAGTATAATTAACACTGGTAACATGCAGGCAGCTCCTGAATTCCCAGCTTGCTAATGAGCTTTGCTGAAGCCCAGCAGCTGATGTCATGATGTTGCTGTTACTTTCGCAGCACAGTAGTGTAAAATAGAGAATGAGAAACATGCTCGAAATACAATTACTTGATGACAATTTCCAAGGAGTCCTTTCAGCTTTGATACAACATCCACCATCCAGTGCTCACTAGATAGAGTGCTTCCTCCAGCAATATCGTCCTTACTATCTTCTAGGCTTTTCATGCAACTGGAGTTGCCTGAGAAAATCCAAACCTCTAAAACAACGTTAAGACTCTACATCCCAGAGGAGGTAGTACACACCACAGTATGCTTCTACCATTAACTTCAAGATACAGAATTACTCCAAAATTCTCACGTCTTAACCATTTAAATAGGAGTCAAAAGCTTCCACGGAAATCACATGTTCCAAAACAGGATCCTTTCCCCATTTCAAGAAACTCTTCATTGTTGGGGGGTTTCTTATTTGCTTTTTTAGCCTTTGCAAAACCACTCTTTTGGGGGTAGAATCCCTCACTTGGTGTTGGGAGGCATCTACACTCACTGGATAAGAAATACTAAACATTTCAATAGCATTTTTCTTTCCAATATCAGTGTTTAGAGGAAAAAAGTTACCTCACCTCCGCAAGACGGCAGTTTTGTGATGAAGTGGCCAGAATGTCCAGTTTTATTCATCCTGAAAATCAGAAACTGTACATTGGGAGTATTGAGAGCGTATGTCACTACTTGAAATGAGTAACAGACTCTCCCCCAGAAGACGGGGTAAAATACTGGCTAAGTGAACTGGAAAATAATGTTTAGATCTGAGAGTAGTAGTGAGCATTAGTCAATCTTTGGTGTTACAGGGAATGAAGTACACAATCAACTGAGCACACTGGGCTGCCTGTAACTCCTGCTTAATCACTAAAATCTGTGCCATATTCCAAAATATAGGATGCCTTGTGCCATGGTCTGAATGGGTATATACTCCCAACAGCTCCACAGCACTAACTCCTGCCTGGCTTAAGAAACAATGGAAACCAAACACTACATTAGATCAGAGTCTGCAAGTGTCGATACTGTAAGGGAAAAGCACAAGAAAGGCTTATGGGGAATGGATTTTTTCTTTCTTTCTTTTTAAACTGTCATCTAACAGTTTGCCACAGAGCTTGTTGTGATTCAGAGCACATACAATATTCATGACAGGTAAATTGAAGGGCTCTTTTGTGCCTGTGGGTTGAGACTCAGTAGGTATATAGTACAAATCACAGGTTGCTTGTTGAATTTGAATAACTTTCCAATCGTAGGTTGGTGTTAGACATTTCAGGACTAGAAATACAGAAGCATATTCCAGTATTTACTTATGACCTTCTAAGTACAGTAATAATGTCCCCAAAAATTGAGCCATAACTCCAATACATTGTATGTTATCTATAGAAGAATACACAATGCAAAAAACCTTCTCATACATGATTTCCACTGCTCTAACTCAATGCCATGCATGGCACAACTTCTTTTCCACATTCTTCCTGGCTAGAACCTGCACCCTTAGACTTTAAACCCACTATTTGTGGAGTGCTGACTGCTGACTGGTTTTCTTACCAGCCCCTTCAGTTGTCAAAGGTATCATTTGTTTCCTGGTATTTTAGTAAAAAGCACCAGCCGTCTCTTGAAACAAAATANAGGTTTCCACTGCTCCAACTCAATGCCATGCATGGCACAACTTCTTTTCCACATTCCTCCTGGCTAGAACCTGCACCCTTAGACTTTAAACCCACATTTACTATTTGTGGAGTGCTGACTGCTGACTGGTTTTCTTACCAGCCCCTTCAGTTGTCAAAGGTATCATTTGTTTCCTGGTATTTTAGTAAAAAGCACCAGCCGTCTCTTGAAACAAAATACAGACTGTCACAGCATCTGTAAATCAAGCCACATATTGTAGATAACTTTTAAGAAAGCTTAGAAGTGTACTAAAACAAAGTATGTCCAAGTCTAAGGCTCTAAAGCTTAAAGGTTTAATTCCTTAGCAGAATTTTCTGAATAATGAAAAATGGAAAAACAAACTAATCACTTGAGGCTTGAAATCTCTGACGCATTTTGCCACCTCTCATACAATTTTTGGGCTTGTTTTGTTGCTTTCTTTGGTTTGGGTTTCTTTTCCAATAAGAAGTAACTATATAAAAAGACCAATATTCAAGATAGCCTCTTCCTGAGGGAGAATTTTGCCAGGTTCCAAGGGATTTTTTACTGTCCTTCAAAATTCTGCTGACCTACCTACTGACACAGACTCCTGAGGTAAGTTTACCTATGCAGAATCGCGACTCCTTTGCAATGAGCTTTTCTGCTGGTTGGCTGAGATAAGGCCATCAATGCCTTGTGTGTGACACACAGTAAATTTCAAGGATGAAACAAACAGCTGGCTATGAATTCAACATTGTGTTAATTTTAAACCTGCCATTTCATCTTTTCTGAACTGCACGTGCAGTGAGGACGCAATGTTAACACTCATGAAATGTCCATTTGTACCACAACTACAGTTGAACTGCTGATGCATTTACATGACTGTGGCATGGTGACAACACTGAAAAGTCGAGGCTCTGAGGTACTGTTCTGACCTGGTCAGAACCCTCAGACCCAAACAAACTGGTTATGTCTCTGCTTCACTTATTACTCCAGTTTAATCCTGGTTTCACTAGTTTTATTCTGCTTGTTGATTATCTCACCTCTTAGAAGACATTAATTTATTAAGCAGATTAACTTGGTTAACAACCTCAAAGTGACTGGGCAAGTAACTTCCTCCACACAAAAAGACCTAATGAAGAAATTCACAGGTACATCTTTATTAGTAGGTGAATCCTATTTTAAACTAAGTACCTCATAGATTGTTTAAAAGAATGAAGTTACCAACACATGTATTTAGCCTTTGTAAGCTTTTAACAACACTGAACATTTAGCGGCCTGACCACTGAAAAGACTCTCTGTACATGGATTAACACAGCATCTTCTCTCTGTGTTTCCAAGCTACTAAGAGCAGGCAGCACTGTATTCTCCAACCTAAAAATCAAAACCAGAATCCACAACAAAACAACATTAGGGAGAGGAGAATTAATCACACTGTACAGCTTTATGACATAAAATGGACAGGCCAGACACTAAGCCTCTGCTCTCAACTACCATCTGGAGGAATCTCTCTTCATTTGACTCTTGACTCTCTAATAAGCCTTGGAATATAGATGAACTTTTTTGTGCTCATCCAAATTCAGGAGGAAAGCTTAACACCCCTCAACCAGGGACTCCCACACCCCTGAGACCTCGCAGTTAGACAGAGCCCATGATGATAAAAATATAAACATATAAACACAATAACATACAAATTTTATCACCAATGGACAGACATGTAACAAATAAAACCCCACAACCCCAAAATGCTTTTATGATTTCCCTCCTTTCCCATTAATAACCCCAGAAGTAAGAGCTCCACTGGAAAGGGACAATTAGCTGTAAGATTTACAAAGCAATCTTTTGGAATCTCAGGAATTACAGAAACAGTATTTATAGATTCTGCTCTATACGTTTACACTATACATTCTAATCTATCACTATGAAGAGATTTATTGAGATCTTTTCTCTCTTTCTCAGTTCTCATACTTACAAACAACGAACTGTAGCTTATACATTCATATAAAACTCCTGTAGTGTAAACTCTCGTGCCAGTTTCTCTCTTTCATCACACCCTTAAGGCGTCTTCAATTCCTGCAGAGTACCTCTGTTCTACAAACACCCACTGTTCTACAAATACCCATTTTGACATCTTTGGACAGTTAAACCAGACAAGTTGTGTTTTTTCATTATTCACATTGCAATCTGATAATAGCCCAGCACAAAATGTGGCCAGTCCGACATATAAAAAAATGAAATCAAGGTAAAAATGAGCAAGCCTCCACAGCTCCCAGTTTATCCATTACACAGCCACAAATAGGGTACACCACCTTTTGTTATTTGTACATCTTCCATTACTTGCCACTATCACTTCTTCATGTAGGACCTCTGAGGGTTAGACAGTTAACTGTTTATTTTAATGATGTCTATTACTTCACGTGCAGTGCTCAGTTTCATTTGAGTTTACCTCTGTTTGAAAGGATAATATAGTTGAATCTAAAAGCCTTCACAAAAACACCTCCACAGAGAGAGAGCCACAGTTTGCGTGGTTTCTCCTTGCCTTTTGTGTTCCTCATCAAATTCTGGGGAGTTGCAGAAATGGCAGCTTAAGTTCCAATGACTTGTGCAGGCAATCCTAACAGTAAGGCAGAAACAGCCATTTCTACGTTACATTAAAAAAAGGAAACAACAGTAAATTTGCCATGGAAAGTCAAGGGACATTTCTGAAGGGCCTCCAATAAAACCAACGTGATAAGCAGCATCATGAACAGGTTAGCTGCAAATACTCAAACCAAAGCCAGATTTTTTCTCCAGCCTGTAAAGTCTGTTGCAGAAAGTTGGTCCTGTATTTAGCATTCCCATTCATTGCTAAGAGCAAGACACAGCTACCAATAAGTAATGTTAACTCCCAGACTCCTATTTTTACAGCTCAAAAACCTCAGTTTGAAGTTGCCAACAACTTACATTAGGCATCCTTACTACTGAATTAAATGACAAATGGTACTTTCTCCCAAAGCAGCAGCTGATTTTCAGATTTAAACAATACCTAAAAATCAAGGGACACCAGAGTCACGGACACAAGGAATGAGACTGAGGTAAGTAAAACAATACACATGCTACCACGAATGCCTTAGCAAGTGAGTACTACCAACCTCAAAACCTTTTCATCACCTACAGAATAGATCTCCCAGCAGGATGCCCCAAAGGCAGCTTGGTGTTCCCTAAAACAGCAGCAGCCAGAGAAGGGTACAATTAGCAGATAAGCCCATTTATTTCTACAAACTTCATCGAGGGCCCTTCAATGCTCATCAGGAGACTGACAGACTTGGAGTCTACCCCAGTAAGCCACAAACCTGTTTCTGCACCTCTGTGCAGCTCATACACACCATAAAAACCTGCAACTAGACTTCAGTCACTGATGAGAGAGAAAACCAAGGCTTACAATGATTTCCTCTCGTATCTTGTTATAGCTGTGGGACATGCCCCAGAAGCACAGACATACTTCAGAGTTCCAGGAAGAGTCATCCAATACTTTTCTTTAACAGATAAAGCGCCAGAAAATAGAAAAGGTTTTCTCAGGGGGAGACAGCAAAGAGATTTCCTGATTCCTGATTTCCTTCTGTATGTATCAGGCTGTGCTTCCTTTACTGTCAGCAGTAGTCGAGTTCAGTTTCTCATGTTTATTTTTACATTGTTTCATTATCACAGAACTCCTTTGCTATACAGCTGAAACATTAGCATTTAGAGACAGTGCTCTGAAAAAGTACTAATGTTCAACTTCATTTCCTGTTTTTCTAGTAATGACAGATGAAGACATGCAGGATGAATCCAGAATGTTCCTATATCTGTTCTTAATACCACTATAGTGAATTCCTTGTGCCTACTGTCAATTTCAAGACAAACTGTTTGCCAACACAGAAGACTTACAACTGAAAGACTATATAATAAACTTCAAAATACCCAAACAACAAACCAACTATCCCAGACACAAAGCAGTTACTTTTCCCCTGTAAGAAAGTGTAGGACAAATAGATCATATCATTGCAATTTTTCACTCGAATTTATTTCAGATGCAAGCATCATCTATCAGCTCTTCCACTGCACCAAGGCATCAGCCTGGCCCTACACAGTTTGATCTTATCCACTGCTCCTTTTCCAAGATCTGAAATGCAAATATGGCTCCAGGACACTTAATTTAGGAGGGCTGATACTCTGTTAATGAACACACTAAAAGGACAGAAGAGTCACTGCTTTCAGGGTGGGGGAAGTTGCCTGGTTTGGGGGTTTTGTTTCAGTTTATCCTGGGGTTTTGTAGGCAAAATGTAGAAAGGAGCTGTAAATCCATGAAGAAATCTCTCCTGACACAGGAGACTTTAAGGAGTCTCAAGATAGGATGTGTGGGTTGGTTTGACACACATATCCCCCCTCCCTGCAAAGAATTATCTCTTGCTTGAGAACATCATGCAAATCCCTTTTGACCAGCTTGGTCTGTGTTGAGCAGGGTCTTAACATCAATTATTACATGGCCCTGCAAAAACTCAGGCCCTGCCTTTATCCTGAACTGCTGGTGATTTGACTTGTACTGCTTATCTCCTCCAAGGGGATTCATCATTGTGAATACAGACATGAAGAAGCATTTCTGGCAGCATCAATGGAATGACAGAATACAAAGGTAGTAAAAGATACAGCTTTGTCCTTAGCCCACTAGTGTAACCCTGATGTCCCTTTACTACTGTAAAGAGCACTGAGAGATAGCGTTTGCTTGCAAAGAGGAGGGAAGGAATGAAACATTAGCCAAAGACTGATACCTCTTTCTGCCTGCAGGCACTGAAAGGATCTCAGGATCACAGCAGGATTTCAAGGTGGTTCTACCATTCACAGGTCCAGATGATGGGGAAAAGGAATGAGGAGAAGCCACATCCCCTTATTAAAATGAACTCACCTGAACTAGCGTAATCCTGTAAATGTACCAATTTACTGGGTCTATCTGGGATGAAGTTAATTTTCCTCAAAGTAGCACATGGTGCTGTGTTATGGAGCTATGACTAAGACAGTGCTGAAAGCACCCTAGTGTTCTACCTATTGCTGTACATGTACAGCATCAAGGCCTGCTGTTTTCCCATCACTCTGCCTCTCCCCGCAAGCTGGCCAGGGGTGGGCAAGGAGCTGGGATGGGACACAACTGAGACAGCTGACCCCAACCAACCAAATGCATATTCCATGCCATATAATATCATACTCAACAATATAAATTAAGAGGAGGCAGTTTGGGGGAGACAGCCATTACTCAGAGACTGGAAATGGCTCAGACTGGCCGGGCACTGGACTACATGTGGGAGGTGATGACTGCCTTTGTATCACTTCAAGGTGTTGTTCGTTTCGTTTGCCTTTCCTTATTAAAGTTAACTCATCATTATTTTCTTGAGCCCCACATTTTCTCAATTTTTCCCAGTTCTCCCCCTCCTACTTCTGTAAGAGGGAGTGAACAAGAGACTGAGTCAGCTCAGCTGCTGACTGGGGTCAGCAAATCCCAGACAACTATTTGGGAAACCATTCTTTAAAGCACTATCCAAAGTACTGTTTCCACCATTTTCTTTCAATGAGTAAGGTGAAGAGAGAAATAAGGGAGCTAACATGGGTCTGACAGCACTGAATATAGAGCCCAATTTTAACAAAATGCATTATTCAAATTAATGAGATTTAAGACAGTCATTTAAATTCAAGAACAGAAATTTAATAGCAGATGTTAAATGAGCTCTAATGTTGAAATGAATTGGTACAAAAGAGATGGAACATACAAGAGCAAAATTTGGAGCAGTATTTTGTGGCACAGAAGTAACCTCTGACCTATTCTATACAGCTGCAGTAAGAAGCCAGAAATCTTGCACATGCACAGACATGAGTGAAAGTACCTCTACACACATCTGCAGTCATAATGAAGAGGAACACACACAAAAACATGTTCCTATATAAAAGGTCACAAACCTTATAAGTTTCTCAAAGAGATGGCACATTTACAGGGATGGCAAAAATAGCAGGAGTTACTGTACTTGGTAAATGTGTTTTTCAGGAGATCACATCTAGAGATGACAGTTCCACACTGCCAGCAGTAACCACGTAACCATTGCTTTTGCAGAACAGAGCCAAGATTGGAGGGAGACAGTAAATGCCATCCATGATGCACTGACAATACTACCTATCAAAGGCTGAAAGAATTCATTGAAAGCCTGTTGGAGGGTTACTTTTTAACTATAGCATGCATATAGTACATCAGCCTATCTATTACTCAGGCTTTGTATTTATTTATTAAGCCTTCTGGTCCCATACGCCTCCAGAACAAAAGCCTTGGAACTGAAGTTGGTCCTTACTGTCATTGTATTGCATCCCAGTTAGCAACATAAGATCAAATGCTACAAGAGCATAAACTTCTGTACCAACCAAGCCTTTCTCTGATACAATTTTCTTATTTTCAGTAGAATTTTCATTCAAATTAAGACTACTGTAATAGTTAAGAAAGTAAGTAACACCTATTGGTGCTGGGAAATTATCCCACAACTACTGATGAGCCTAACATCTCCATTGCAAGAAGGTGCATGTGTGTGGGGAAGGGAAACATGGAAACCCCACCATTTTTAACACTGATTTTGCCTGCTGTTCTATTCACACAATAAATAGTTCATCACAACATCTGGAATAAATAAATAAACTCGAAGCTGACACCACAAGGGGAAAGGTCAGCTTTTCTGCCTTTTCTTTTGCACCACTGAGCCACTCAGCAGGTAGAACACAATCTTTCTTTTTACCTTCCTACAGTTCTTAGCTAGTATAGAGGAGATTCCTGGTTTACATCTTTCTTCATACCTTCCAGTGAAAGAAAGCAAACAAAAAAGCCACCAGGCAATCTCAGGGGGAAGGACTGTTACCTAAAAACAGCAAGGCAAAGTACCAAGATGAGCAAAGAACAAACAAAGTTGATGATCCTACAATGAGAGATGATCCAAAACAAATGAATTGGGAAGTCTTCAATTTCATTACGAACTAAGTTAAAAGCTATAGGGTAAAAGTGAAGAACTAAAAAACCACAAACATTGAAAGCATTTGGTAGGAGGAAAGGTGTTCTGCAAATCAACAGAATTTCACAGTCCCAAGCAGGTCAATATAACCACTCAGAAAGCTGTGAATTGACACACACACACCAACCAAATTTTCCAGAGAGGAGGAAAGACCACTTATCTCCCATACATTTTTTTTCCCTGTGGTACAAGGAGGAAGCAAAGAAAAGAACAGTGCATTTACCATGTCTGCCACCAGCAAAATTTATGCATGGAATTACTCGGTCTCTCTCAATACTCAGTCAACTCCCACCCCTGTAATTACCCATCTTTAAATGAGCAATAATTTGGCTTGAAAAAATACAGAAGGAAAAACTCTATATTTTGTTTCACATATGTCATTTCAAATGCTAACATGGAATAGCAACTGCAGAATATCAGCTACCTACAGAAAGAAGCTGAAAGGCTGAGTTTTTCCTCCCTAATTCATGCAGTTCCTTCTGCCAACTGTATGGGATTTTTTAATCAATACCTTAATTGAGATTTCTATAATAGTGCCATATTCGTTGCTAATTTTGCAAGGCCAAAACTATATCCAGGGCTGTGTGAACCGTTATCATTACTATCATTTACGTTCATCCAGACAACAGCATTAATAATGCAGATGAACTTAACCAAGACCCATAATTCCTTCATCCCCTGCAATAAAGCAAATGGTGTATTTACAGTTTGTCTGGGGCATTAACACAGTAAAAATGTCAAAAGCAGGGTTTTCTTCCAATTAAATAGACAAACACTCTCTATTTTTAATTACTCTTATATCTCTGATTGAAAAACAGAGCTGGAAATCAGTTCCAGAAACAGTATCAGCCCAACTGAAAAAAAAACCAAACCACCCATAACAGGCATTGTCTTCATTCAGCCTCATCATATCCAAACTGGACTCTCCACTGTTTTCCACTTTTACTTTGAATAGCGAAATAGACCACTGATGAAAGAGGATTTATCCAATTATTATGAGCAAAGTAGCTTTAACTTCCTTCAGATATCCACTAACAAGATATAAAATGACACTTCCCGGACACATCACCAGCACAATAGGGCCTTTATCGATTTTCGTATCATATTCTTCAGTCTGAGATGACTCTCTTGAGGACTCCACTTCCCAGCAGGAAAAAAATTGCCTTTTCTATGTTTGAATTCAGATCTATTAATGCATCCCTTGCTGGAGACAGTGTCATTTTAGTTCTTTCCCTCTGTAGTTGATGTGTCTACACCTTGCTGGCTCAGTGTCCTAATGGATCCTGGGGTTAGAGGTTGAAGTACAAAAACAAAAAGTGAAATTGCTCAGCTTGGCAATCAATAAGACTCTTAATCTTTCTAAGGGTAGAATGTGCAACCAATGAGGTGTGGGAAGTGTGTTCAACCTTGTGCAAAAGCTATGAATAAGAGCATCAAGTCCAAAAGAACTTACACACCAAAAATAAAGATGAAAAAGAGTTAATATTGCTGTTTACCTTCCACTACTGCCACCAAAAAACTTACAGCTGAAGGAACAGATATAATTCCTTTTATCTGTCATTATGAAGGTTTCTAAAGTACAATGCTGACATCTCTTCACTATATAATTTAAAAGACTAAAAGACAATCTCAATAGTCAAATTACTGCTGAGAGGTAAATTTCATAGATCAGGGAAAGTTAGCTTCTGGCATATGACTGAATTTACCCATGAATCTGGGGAAAGAAACAGCAAAATCAACCCTTGGAATCAGCAGGAAGAAGCCACAAGGTTCCCATAGCCTTTACCTGAATTTGAGAAGGACAGCAGATAAGCTATGTATGTGCAGCCTCTGACTTACAGAAAATTACTAATTTGAAGAAATATTTGAATTTTGTAGTAAAGAACTACATAAAAATACAATGTGATGGTTTTGCACTGCCTACCTTTAATACACCACTTAATAACCATCAATTACTGAGCTAAGAACAGCAGAAGATAGAAAAAAAGAGAGTTAAAAGGCCAAAAATAACTTGTATGGCTCAATTTTTACCACTCTTTTTTCGTAAAAGTCATGCAACATAATTCCATGATGGTTCTGACAGAAACTAACTCCACTTACAAGATGAAGAAATCGCATGACAACTAAAGAAACACATTTTAGTAACAGACTGTGTACAATGAAAACAAGTCCCAAACGGTGACTTGACACCTCCATAGTGACCACTGAGGCTTTGTCATGTTGGCTTTGTGATGTTGGCCATGCCAAGCCAGGCCATGCCATGCCACAACCAGCCATCTCCCTGCTGATTGTGATGGGGATCACCATGTTGGCACACATGCAGAGTGTGTTTCACCCACGACCATTTTCTCTGATGGGAACAATGACCGGATGGCTGGATACACGCTGTGCTCCATGCCACTGCCCAGAACACTACCCTGGGCCCTGAGGAACAGATTTTGTGGCAACACGCCACCACAGAGAGTCTGACTCAGCCAGTGGGACTCATTTCCAGAACAGCCTTATAGACACTTGGGCCAAAGAGCATGGCACTGAGTGGATATATCACATCCCCTACCATTCCCCAACCTCTGGGAAAATTGAAGGATACAATGAGCTGTTAAAAACTACACTGAGAGCAATGGGGGGCAGGACTTTCAAACCTTGGGATACACACTGACCAAAAGACACCTGGTTGGTCAACACCAGAGGATCTGCCAACAGGCCTGGCCCAGCCCAGTCAGAACTTTTACCTACTGTAGAAGGGAATAAAGTTTCTTATGGATATGCCGTGTCATCTGCACAATTGTTCATTTGGCAATTCCACTTCCTCTGGTATTTGAGAGGGAAACTAAGTCCTTGGGGCATAAAGAGAAGTCTTTTGGGAACAGCCTTTGACTGAGGAATCGTATTGATTCAACCCGAGTCAAACTGGAGGAAAAAGGAGCAGGCAGAGGCGAATGCTGGGGGGAAAGGGATCTGGTTTATTAACCCGAGAAACCATGATGTCCTCAGCACAGCTCCCTCGGGCCTGGAGCTGGCAGCAGAGCACTACTCCTCCACTTGGGGGCGGATGCAGGAGAGGCGGAAAGCCCTGCGCAGAGCCTTCAGCGCCCTTCTGAAGCGAGATGGTCTTCGCTGTTGGGCTGCTCCTGCGTCCGGGAGGGCAGCAATGCCTGCAGGAAAAGGAGAGCTGTAGGTGCGTGGCTGGGCGATCAGCGGGCAAGCTCCTGCTGCCAACTGACACCAAAGGCTTCCCCTGGGGGCTTTCCACCGAAGGCTGTCAGCCCTCGCCCAGGGAGGGGAGGCCGGGGCATGGCCAAACTTGTGCGCAGGCTCCTGCCGGCCTGGTCTGGGAGCCACTTGACTCAGGGACGTACCTGGCTCCTTGCCATCCAGAACACTGGCAGGTGACCCTGCAAGTTCATACTTGTGTAATGCCCTTTCTTCTTCAGCCTCACATGTTAGCAGATCTTCTATGTCGGGCATTGCCTGAAGCTGTGCAGCCACGGGAGCAGACTCAGTGCCCTGAACTGCTGCAGGCCTCATTGC
>NDXB01005146.1:7352-21433 GCA_002631895.1 Agapornis roseicollis
AATATTCTACACACAAATAGCATTCAGTACACCAAAAAAAAAAAAAAACAAACCCCCCCCAAAAAAAACCAACCGAAAAAACCCAAACAAAAAACAAACAAATCTCCACTTTGGAGGCTCTCTTCAGTTCAACCTATAGGATTCGGAATAATCCCAGGTAAGATTAAGCAAGAAATGGGACAAGCTGAATAAAAACGTTGCGAATTCTTGAATAAAGAGAGACTCATTGAAGCCAATTTTATCCTCAGCTGTGTGTTAGCACAATCCAGTTCAGGATGATCCTGACTTACTTGTTTTTTGTAATTGTCAGGAGGTATTAAGTAGTCCTACTCTGTGAGGAATGGAGTAATAGCATTGCAGCCAGCAGTACCTTTTATTGTTCATAGGTGCAAAAAAGGGAGTTGTCCTTTAGATTTGCATTTCTTTTACTTTAGCTGTAAAGACTATGCTAGGATGTTGCAGGCAGAACATTTCCTTTCTGCCACCATTGAAGAAATATAGTCTGCTCAAGTAAAACAATTGTTTCCTCAAAGAGAATGAGTGCTCCAGCTTCAAATGCATTAGATGAAATAACAGGTTAATTTATTTTAGATGA
The DNA here is from genome assembly GCA_002631895.1 of Agapornis roseicollis. NCBI lineage: Eukaryota > Metazoa > Chordata > Aves > Psittaciformes > Psittacidae > Agapornis > Agapornis roseicollis. The sequence continues at coordinate 7,948 of NDXB01005146.1, forward strand.
GCATCATATTATTTATTTGAAGAGGAGATGTAATTACAATGGAAAGCTTAACACTAGCAGAATTTACAAAGAAGTCTTAGTCACTAAGGTGGAGTTTGTGAAGTCTGTTTGGCTCTGGTTGGACTGACTCATTCCCAAAGCAGACTGTGAAGCCTTCCTCTTGGATAATATAACCCTATTCCACACCCATCAATTATTTAAAACTTTTCTGAATCTTCACATTCATCCTTGAATTAAAACCTTTGCAGAAGAAGGTTCTAAAATTCTAAATTGTCAAGTTCAGGTTTTACATTTGAAATTCCTTTAATAGATTTATCTAAATTTGAGTCTAAATGTAGTTTCCCTCAGATTTATATCTCTGTCAAAGTGTCTTCTTTTATCACTAATCTCACCAGTGGGTAAGACAGCTTCATGGGAATCAACTTTGCTGTTTGTCCTGGGTTCAGCAGTTGCAGTCAGTTTTTCTTGTCTTTAGTAGCTGGTGTTTTGACTTAGCCCGGGAATCAGGCTGATAAGGCCGATGTTTTTGGTTGTTGCTGAGCGATGTTTGCCCTGACAAAGGTCTTTGTGAGCCTCATGCTCTGCCGAGGAGGAGGGGGGGCGAGAGGAAGGTAGGACAGAACCCAAAGTAACCAAAGAGGTATTCCATACCATAGCACATCATGCCCAGGAAGTAACTGGGAGTTACCCGGAAGGAGAGGGAACTTCCCGGTCGAGCTCGTTTTCAGAGAGTCGTATCGTACCCTCTTCCCTTGTTTTCCTTGTCACCCTTATTATTGGTGATAGCAATAGTGATTTGTGTTATACCTCAGTGACTGGATTGTTGTTATCTGAACTCGTGGGAGTCCTTCAGCTCATCTTTCCTCCCACTCCTCCGGGAGCGGGGAGGAAAGAGGGGAGGGCCAGAGGGGGGGCGGGGGGGTTGAGTGAGTGAACGTGCTGCCTGGCTGGGTTTAAACTACGACACTGTTTCACAGCAGTATTTTCTCTCTTTTTGATTTCACATCTTCTTTTTTATAAAATGTTGTTAAATCAGTCTTTCACACAGACTCTTGGGCTACATGGTCTAGTGTGTGGCATCACTGCCCATGGTAGGTGGTTGGAAGGTCCTTTCCAACCTTAACCATTTTATGATTCTATGAGTCCACCATGATATTGACAAAAATTGTAATCTATATTATAATGCACTTTACATTCTTTTGATATCTAGTTCATACTATTCTAGTTCCCATGGCTGAAAGAAAACCTTAAACCATTTCAAAATCAATTTTAAAAAGTAAAACAGAGCCAGCAGATGGGCAGGCTCCTAGAACATCATTTTTTGTTTAGTGCCAATGTAAGAGCAAGTCACACATGCAAAACATTAGGTCAAAGCTCAAATTCATTTAGTAAAATAATGAACTTGATCAGCCACTCCCGTCAGGGTTATTTGCTGAAGACAGTACATCAGACTTGTATACATGCTGGAGGAACAAATAATGAAACTTTAGCCATTTCAGATACTCTGTTTATTGCCTGTAGATTCAGAAAAGGGGATATTGCTAGTGTTTAATATAAAACAATTCTAATTCTTCCATAGAATCATAAAATCATAGAATAGTTTGGGTTGGAAGGGACTTGAAAGACCTAGTTCCAATGCCCCTGCCATGGGTAGGGATACCTTCCACTAGACCAGGTTGCTCAAAGCCCTGTCCAACCTGGGCTTGAATACTTTCAGGGATAGGACATCCATAACAGGGCCACATTCGTCTTATGTTGGGGGTCCCAGAGCTGAATGCAGTACTCCAAGTGGGGTCTCATGAGAGCAGAGTAAGGGGGAGAATCCTCTCCTTCCACCTGCTGGCCATGCTCCTTCTATTGTAGCCCAGGATACAGTTTGCTTTCTGGCCAGCTCACGTTTAAACCATATCAACCAACACCCTAACTTCTCCTCAGAGCTGCTCACAATCCATTCTCTGCCCACAGAATCAGAGAATCACAGCCTGTATTTGTGCTTGGGATTACCCTGAACCAGATGCAGAACCTTGCACTTGGCCTTGTTGAACTTCATGAAGTTCACATGGGCCCACACCTGAAGCCTGTCAAGGTCCAGACATCCCTGCCCTTCACCATGCCATCCACACCAGACAGTATGGTGTCACTGGCAAAGTGCTGAGAGTGCGCTTAATTCCACTGTCCATGCTTCTGACAAAGATCTTGAATAATTCCAGTCCCAAACCAACCCCTGACAAATGTCACTTGTCATTGGTCTGCACTTGGACATCAAGCTGTTTACTGCAACTCATTGAGTGCAACCATCTAGCATAATTCAGCCAGATACAGGTGCACAGTGCAGAATGCTTCATGCAGTATTCAGCAATATCTGTCTGTGTGGGATCATAGTTCTTTGCCCAACAATTGTTTTTTCCTTCTAACACAACAGCAGTCAGAAGTCACCCATAGAAAATCTACTCCCTTGACAGCAGTTAAACTTGCAGTAGCACTGATAACTAACAGTAACTGTCAGAATTTCTTTGATGAAATTCCTAAACCCATTTTGCCTAGATGCACTGACCTCTTGAATTAAATTGAAAGTTCCCTGCTACTTACAGTTTGTGGATTACCAGACTACCTACATTGGTCTTGAACTGAGGCAGCAGTACTCTTATGCAGTCAATGTAAGATCATAATTCTCAACTGTAGTTATGTACAAAGCACAGAATTAAAAAACTTCTTAACCATCTCAGAAACATTTACAATTCCAAGAAATAAGGAACAGGAAAGTATCAAAAATGCAGCATTTTAACTTGTAAATTGCTGCAGTAGTTTGCAAATATGTAAGAATTTCTGACATGTGCCAATCCTGGTTACATTCAGTATGCTAGGTGGAGATAAGGGACTGGTTTTGCTTTGCTCATGAAGGAACAGGAACAGCAGGAGCACTGTGCTGGCTTCTGAGGCAGCCAAACTCTGGGAACTGAGATACAGCTGCTTGATTAGAAGTGAATAACTGAGAGATTGATATGACTTCAGTCTATCTTCCACCACAAGGTGTAATGGCATCTGAACAGACTGAAGCCAAAATTCCATTGTGAAGACACTGTTGTGTTTGCTCTGCATTTCAGGAGACAAGTTGACAAAATCCTGCTATCCAAATTGGCCAAGATCAGAAATAGTCGAAAAGGTAACATAATATTTGATGGTGAGCAGAACTATTCATCACAAACCAGAGTTATGCTGTTCATTTATTACTGTATGTAAATGAGTGGGAATTTGTACAAAAGAGATATTGAGGAAGAATCAGGCCTTGGAGGCTTAGGGATATATATTGGCAAAATCAGCAAGCTGGCTTTTCCTTTCCACTAAATGTGTATGTTTTTTCAAGAGGGTACTAGCATCAATGTCTATGAATTTTTTAGGAAAAATATGAATGATCATTACTGAAATTCTTAGTTTATCTTGAACAGTAATCAAATATTCTGCTGTTCTGTGGGAGAAGCAGTTTAATATTTTACCTTCTAAATCAGTGGGAGACTTAAAAATAAATACTCAGTAACTCTCTAACAAGTTTGTTAAACACTTTTACCACCTAAAACCTCAGCAAAAAAGTGATGTTCTGACTCTGATGTTCTTCATAAAATATTCTCTGCACCTTCAACAGTTCTGTGCATTGCAGAGTGACAGGACATGGTCCTAATAGATTAAATGATTTTATTTAGACTTGAGGGAGCTGGCAGAGGTCATTGCTAGGCCGCTCTCCATCATCTTTGGTAAGTCGTGGGAAACAGGAGAGGTGCCTGAGGGTTGGAGGATGGCGAATGTCACGCCAAGAAGGGCAAGAAGGAGGACCCGGGTAATTATAGACCAGTCAGCCTTACCTCCATCCCTGGAAAGGTGATGGAACAACTTGTTCTTGAAACCATCTCCAGACATATCAAGGATAAGGGGGTCATTAAGAGCAGCCAACATGGTTTTACCAAGGGGAAGTCATGTTTGACCAACCTTATAGCCTTCTATGAGGAAGTAACTAAGTGGTTGGATGATGGTAGAGTGGTAGATGTGGTTTTTCTTGATTTCAGTAAGGCATTTGATACTGTCTCCCACAGCCTCCTCATAAATAAGCTAAGGAAGTGTGGGCTTGATGATCATGTAGTGAGGTGGATCGAGAACTGGTTGAAAGGAAGAAGGCAGAGAGTTGTGGTCAATGGGCCAGAATCCAGCTGGAGGTCTGTGACCAGTGGAGTCCCTCAGGGGCCAGTGCTGGGACCAGTTCTGTTTAGTATTTTCACCAATGACCTGGATGAAGGAACTGAGTGTACCCTCAGCAAGTTCACCGATGATGGGTCTCTTTAGCTTGGAGAAGAGGAGACTGAGGAGTGACCTCATCAGTGTTTACAAATATGTAAAGGGTGAGTGTCAGTATGATGGAGCTAGGTTCTTTTTGGTAATGTCCAGTGATAGGACAAGGGGCAATGGGTGTAAACTGGAGCATAGGAGGTTCCATGTGAACATCAGGAAAAAATTCTTTATTGTGAGAGTGACAGAGCACTGGAAAAGGTTGCCCAGGGGGGTTGTGGAGTCTCCTACATTGGAGATATTCAAGGCCTGCCTGGACAAGTTCCTGTGTGATGTACTTTACGTTACCCTGCTCTTGCAGGGGGGCAGGGGGATTGGACTAGGTGATCTTTCGAGGTCCCTTCCAACCCTTAGGATTCTGTGATTCTGTGATTCTATTACTGCTGTGTGGAGGTATGAACTCCTGCCTCCAAGTAGTCATTTATTTCTTTGTGGTTATTTCTGCAAATGGGAATTTTCACACCCTTTGCCATACTATTGCTCGTGCTTCAGAAGGCATGTAATTAACATCCAAAAATGTATTTTTCTAGCCTCCTTTTAACTCTCTTTTAGCATCTTTTACTATGATAACATGCAGCAGTGCTGATTTTTTTTACCTGCATTTTCTTGCCAATTGTGCTAACCATAGAATCATAGAATAGTTAGGGTTGGAAAGGATCTTAAGATCATCCAATTCCAACCCCCTGCCATAAGCAGGGACACCTCACACTAAACCGTGCCACACAAGGCTTCGTCCAACCTGGCCTTGAACACTGCTAGGGATGGAGCATTTTACAACCTCCCTGGGCAACCCATTCCAGTGCCTCACCACCCTCACAGGAAAGAATTTCTTCCTTATATCCAATCTAAACTTCTCCTGTTTAAGTTTGAACCCATTGCCCGTTATCCTATCACTACAGTCCCTAATGAAGAGCCCCTCCCCAGCATCCCTATAGGCCCCCTTCAGATACTGGAAGGCTGCTATGAGGTCTCCACGCAGCCTTCTCTTCTCCAGGCTAAACAGCCCCGACTTTCTCAGCCTGTCTTCGTATGGGAGATGCTTCAGTCCCCTGATCATCCTTGTGGCCCTCCTCTGGACTTGTTCCAACAGCTCCATGCCCTTTTTATGTTGAGGACCAACCAGTGTGATAGCACACAGGCACTTCTTTTCTTTTGTCCAGATCATCACTGTTATGGGAAAGAATGGTCACAGTGTTGTCCAGAACTAAAGCATCCGTCAGAGGGGATGATGATGGGTGGAGCCCTGCACACTAATATTTGCATTTGTAGTGGTGGGTGATTTCTGTAACTCATCCTTTCCAAAGTGTGTTATATTTGGAAAGCTTGTTCTAGTCATTAATAAACTTCATGAGTGTATGCATTGCTAAGATTTATTTATATTTTTGTGAAGGTCTAAAGACATTTGAGTGGTTTCTAACAAAAACAAATGCTTTGGATTTGCAGACAGACTGACATAACATTATCTTTGAGAAAAAAATTTTATAAGTCAAGTAGTCTAGTATATCTTCTATAAAATTTGAGTGGGAGCTTTTTATCAATAATGTAGCTTTGCCAAACACAGAAGCATACTGAAGACCATGACCTTTGGAAAATAATGTTTAGTGACATTAATCTACATCTAATAGAGGGTTTTATATCATCACTTTGGTTTATATCTGCATTATTGTAGCACATAGGTTGTCACCTACATTTATATAACATGAGACTGATTATTCCTTATCATGCCCAAAATGCAGACCTCAGGGAAGAGTCATTTTGGACCGTTGCCAGGGGTATGTGTAACATGTTACATGCAGAGCACTGCTTTTAAGGCTATTGGGTGCAATTTGCACTCTTTATCTCTTCAGTATGTCTTATGGTTGACAAGGTAATTGCTCCCCATAACACACATCCTAGAACACATTCATTACAAGCCCATTGTACTGACATATAGATACAGATATTGGTGAAGGAATGTAGTTGATATTCTTTATACAGTATGATATATGTGGAATATTTTTCCATAAGTAAACTAGAAGTTAACAATTGTAATAAACCAATGATGAACAAATTGAATTGATAACCTTGCATGTGCAAGTGTCCAACTTATCAGAGAAAACAGAATGCTTAATTTTACATAAATGACTTTAAGTAAAGAGTACTGAAATATCATTTCTGAGTGGTTTATTGCTTCTTATTTTTCTATACACTAGATATAGAGAGAATTTACACCAAAATATAGAAAATAATCTGTCTTTGAATATTTGTAAGTTACAATTATATAGCAGCCTCATTACTATGCCTTAGTTCAACACACTTCAAAAAATATGCAAAACTTTCTTTTGACTTAATTTTGTTAATTTTTTTCACATAAATTGGTAGGGAGACTAAGTTTGACTAGGATTATAAGATATTATTTGTTAACTTTATTCTTTTGCTATCACAGTTACTTGATGACTTTTTTTTCATTTTTCTTTGGCAGAGATTGTAGTCCAGATCTTTATGTCTCACAAGCAAAAAAAAACAGGCTAGATGTCTCATATTGGACTTTCCATCCTTTATTCTGGAAATTCTACATGGATCTTAATTTTCATGCCCCTAATAGAGGGTGCTGGTCCTTTGATGTGGTAGTACATAATATTCGTAGTACATAATATTAGTAGTACATAACTTAAATATTGTTAAAATGTTATAGAAGATCAGCTGTGCTGACACAGTTCCTGTCTATTTCTTAAACTGTGGCTTTTATTGAGTGGTATAATTAAAGAGGATCCCATTATGGAAGCATCTAGATCTCTCATTCCGTTTTGGTGAGAGCAATATATATCACAAATAACAGGGCAAGGCTGGTCATGCAGAAACCTTCTGTGATGAATTGTGTAAGGTAAGCTGTGACCTGCTCTTCCTTTGGAAGGTAGTTCACTTATATCCATTCATGACAGTAACAGTATATCCTGTGGGAAACATTATTTTACATTATTTCCACAAAACTAGGTTCAAGTAATGTGAAATAAACATATATCAAACAGAATACTGTATCGTATTGTTCTACTGAAACTCATATTGTGCAATTCTGAATGTGAATGGAAAGAAACCTTTCTTCAAAAAGGGCTGTATTTGCCTGTGAGCTGTGTTTGGCAGTTATAGGAATTATACCTTTGCTTTGTGGCCTTGATTTGTAGCTGCAGCTAAAAGCAACTCTGTTCACTAAAGGTCATTTTTATTCTCTCTTAAACCTAATACAGCATGTATAATATCAGTGACCCAACATACTCTACAAAATTTGTGTTATAGTAAGGAGTTCCCAGCCAAGCAACTGCTTTTCAGGCCGTGCATTTACAACACCAGCTGTAACAACAAGGAGCAAGTGTGTTCAGACACCATTCTGCTCACCTAATGCTACTGAGTGACAAGACCATGGTGAATGATGAAGAGTTTTGAGGTTGCATTACATCAGTCCAGCCAAAAAAGTCTGGCTAAGCACAAAGTGAAAGTGAAAGGTTGACATTCTGGTGCAGTGACTCCATGCTCTGTTCTGTCCATTTAAATCCATATATAAAATACAGAGCAATGGAAACTTGGGGGGAAAGAATATGTTTCTTACATTAACAATGAAGTCCATGTGTAAAGTGAAAGTTTTGCAAAGACAAAGAATAGTTAATCATTTTTGTTTTCAATACTGGCATCATTAGATGGCTGTTTCTTTTGGCCAATTCCTTAAAACTAGATCCTTTTTCTGACTGTTTATATTGCTGAATTTACTGCTCTACTTCCTACGTACGCAATCAGCTGGATTTTCCATCACACCCTTTTTGTGCTGGTTCTTCAGTTGAGTTTGAGAGAGGATGTGGTTTTTCTTCAAATTTAAATTTACCCTCTCTAGCCACAAATACTTTTTAGTCTATTAGTAATGTTTCTTTCCTAACCAGAAAAGTAATTTTTTCCTGCCTTAAAATGTGATTTAAAATTATATTATTGACAGAAATGTGAATTAATGATAACTCCAGTGAGGGTGGAATTGAAATACTGAGAGTTCACACACACAAATAAGCGACATGTGGAGGTTTACATCCACAGACTATTGGTGTGTATTAACTGTCTATTTGTGTGCACTTAAATTTTCAAATCCAGGTTAGGTTAGCCTGGGAAGGATAAGGTCCCAGAGAACTTTCTTAGTGAAATTTGGGGCTGTGAAGAACATTAATGAGTTTTTTATTTTGCTAGCTAGAGTATTTCTCAGTTAATATACAAAATGTGTTGTAGATCTACACTGACAAAAAAGATCTGGGAATATACAAATAATTCAGTACTACAGTTTGTGTGTTCATTAGCTTTTGTGGGACAAGTTAGGTATAAAACTGGACAGTAACATTGCAAAAGTAGCTGAATTGCATGTGCAAATTGCAGTAATTATGCATGAAAATTAAGACTATGCTACAAATTTCTTTTTGTACGTGTAGATGCATGCATGAAGTTTAGAAAATCAGTCCAGAGAATTTAAAGCACAAATGAACCACATGGATCAGTAGGCAAACAGCCTGAAAATTCTGCTGTATATGATGTCATCTCTTTGCTGTAGGTCAGAACTAACTTCATGATGTTAATTATAGGTATTTATCATAGCTCATATGATTTTGTGGGGCCTTGTCAGTGATCAAAGGTGGTTCTTTGGAGGCCTGTCATCAAGTGAATTAGTAATTGTAGAATAGCTTATTTACTGAATCTAATATGCCATTAAATAGACTCATTTTCCCTTTTTCAGCAGTTAATATTGTTGATAAAAGGACAGTTCTGTTTTAGTAAAGTTGATTTGTTGCAGTCGGGTATAATAATTATGTACTCTTATGTATACTATATGTGTATTAACACATTAAATTTATATTACAGCACCTTTAAAACTCTATCTTAAACTGGTAATAGGAAGGGAGATATGTATTAGGTGAAATGGCCTATGGAAACAAATATAACAGAAAAATAAGATGATGAAATCACTATCATAATTGTTTACAGTGTGCCCAGACTGATTCTTGAAATTATTGTAAAAACAAGCTGAAAATTTAGACTTCAGACAAAAATATACCACATGTGAGAGAGGAGAACTGTGTTTATAGATCCTAATGAACATATGGAATACAAAACCAGTAAAGGTCTTGAACTGAAAGTGAAATAAATAGAGATAATATTAGGTTGTATTACAGGTGGGAACTTTTTTTCCTCCTGCTCTTTGAGACTGAAAGTACTTTTTTTCTAACCTTGCACCTGGATTCAACCTACTTTCTTTGAGCCGACTTGTGTTCTGCCTGAGAAAACCATTTATGTAAAGAATGACCTCTCTCCAGGCTTTGCAGCTTGTTTGTGGTGTAGATGAGTGTGTCAGTTCAGAGCCCTCTGTTTGGTGTTGACTAAGACCTTGAAGAGTTCTTCAGCCCCACTAGGCTACAGAAGAGCCTATTGAGACTGTCAGCCTTTTTTCCTGCCACCTACTTTTTTTATTAAGCTGATAAACTCCTGAATTGTTGAAAAGCAGCTGCTCTGAGGAGGATTTCGCTAATTCTCAGGGCACTTCTGGGTATGTGGGAGATATATTTACGTCTGGACTATGAAGGTCCCTTGCATTGTTAGACCTAGGTGACCTCTTTCTTGATCAAAAAGAGGTTGCTGGAATGCAATTAAAATGCAGTGTTACTTTCTTGTAAAGCCCCAGTAACCCAATCAGCAGTTCTCTTCAACCATCTTTTTGTCAGTTTCTCTGCACTTTGAGATTTTATTCCTATTTCAAGCTTTGACTATGTCATAATTTGATTTTACCTTATTGAAAAGATGCCCTAGATTGTATTATTAAAAGTATCTTAAAAAAAAATCAGAGAAAAAGAAAAAAAAAAGTGTCCTGTCTGTTAACAGTTTTGCAGAGGTTCAAGCTATTAATTTTCACATATTGCTCAAGTAAGCAGAACTATGTGCATTTGATTTTTTCCTTAATAATCTCAGAGTAGTTTTGTTGTAATGTAGTACACAATTCATATTGATTAACATGTCTGTGAGATATGCATTTTACAGACACATTCCAAAGTGAAGCATGAAATCGAACTGTAAATAATTACATTTTTTAAAAGGGTGAGTTTTTTTAGTTCTGTGGCAAAATTTGTACTTACTGAAACAAAGGTTTGATTAAAACTAAAAACAAATTTACATTTGTAGAAGTTTCAGCACTGTTGTTTGCAATTTGTTATATGCCTTTACCTGGCATGCTATTTCACCCTTCATGACACACATCAATACCTTCTTTATGTCTGGCTATTACCACTCATTTAAAAATCTATTTTACATGATTCTTTCAGCCAAAAATGGACCATAATGACATAGAATAGAGCCTGTGCTTCATAAATTCTCCAAGAATCAATACTTTGGCTGGGAATTTGTCAGTCTCACAAAGCTATGCATCATTAAACTTTACTATTATTACAGTGGACTCTGCTTCAAAGTTCACTACCTAGCTGATATTGGATGAACCCATTTAAAACAAGGAAAAGATATGAGACACAAATGCTTCTGTACTGACATGTATTTATCCAGATAATGTTTAATTTATGAAATATAAGTAGCTCTTAAACTGCTTATTGGTTTATGCGCAAAGTTCAGCAATATCATCATTAAAGATTATATGCTGATTACAAGTTATTGGCAAATGACTTCAAACTAAATCCATTCAAATTATTTCAAATATGACTTATTCTGCCCATAGGATCTTATACATTAATAACACAACAATGAATTTATGAGCACAGACAGCCATTTGAATTCAGTACCCATATCCAGCCAACCCACATTAGCAGGAGATTTTATCGCTGTTAGATTATAAACAGTTCTTTTTCACTGTACATATATGTAATACAGGTTTCTCTCAGTAAAAACATAGGTATTTGTGCAAACAAAGGTATTTGTTACACACTATTGATTATGTTGTATGCATTGGTATTTTGTGTGAAATATTTTAGCTCCTTTACTGAAGAGTGAGGACTTTTACATGGCTTCCAGACAGAATAACAAATAAACAATGAAATTCAGGAATTTATGGATGACACTTAGGTGAAGAACTGTTTATTTCTATCACTCAAGCTTTATCTTGAATGCTGAAAACACATCCACAAATCAGGATTAGCGTACTGAATATAACCTTTGTAGAAGGGTTATACACAGAATAAAAGCTCAGTTCAAAAGAAGATTACTTATGCCATAAATGAAATGGGCTGTATATACTGCCTGCCTCACAGACTTGATCGACCAGTTCCTGGGTCTATCAGACTGCTTTGGGTATACTTATGCTCTTTCATACTGCTCTTGACCATGGGCCAAATAACTGTCCACTTAGCTGAGAGTACTCATGCTGGTACCCATGGACATGTCACTGTACCCACCATGTGCAAGTACTTGAGAAAATACTTATAATCAGGATTGACTAAGTATTTTCTCAAGTGCAAGGATCAAGATTATGTGAATTTGTTTAAGGGGCTCTTGGTCCTTCCTGCCTTAAAGAAATGCGGATGCATGCAAAGCTCCAGTGAAATCACAAGCTTCTAAAAGTACAAGTATTTTTGCCAGTCCCACGAGAAGTCACCTGCAAAAAGATAAAGGACAAAATCAATGGTTTGTTGGCAGACACACGCACAGGCACACGTCCTCTCTATCCTCTCCTTGGGGTTGCCACACCTGCCTGTCTGCTGTGTCAGCATCATCTCTCACACTCAGGAGATCAAAAAAAGGAGAAAACAAAAAGGGTCATTAGTTAAGAGGCGCAGGTGTGAACAGACTTTCTAAACCATAGACTTTGTGCACCTGCTCCAGGGTGCATTGCTGGGAATTGGGACAGGTGTACTAACCTCCAAGCCTTGCTAGGCTTGTGGGTATTGCTGGCTATGGACACTGAATGTTGTGTATATGCAGGAGAAAATGTTGCTCTCACTGCATCTTTGCATTGTGATCCAGTGCATTTGCGATTCCGGGTAAATTATGGTACTGCGATCATTTGCAAAGCTGTAAACGATTTGCAAAATGAGCTCTGGTTTAAAGCTAGCGCAAATTCTGCATGTCTCAGATCAGCTATAAAACTTGCATTTTAGAAAATGCACTCCTGTTTTGATTACCTTGTCCATTTCTCTTCTTCAAAGTCGTAAATACTGAAAACAAAAATACATGAGCAGGCTAGAATATTGCACTCGAGTTTACAAGGCTTCCCTCAAACATGTTCATTTCAGTTGTTTCTTTAAATACGTATTTGGTTCCTCTTACATACTCTTTCCAGTGTACACTGAGTTACTGGATTATTTGCCAGTGTTTGATAGTATCTTAAAGGTATCCACAAGATCAGGCTTATAATTCTAGCCCCAAGTTTGTATAGGGATTTAGTCAGGTGCCACAGCAAGTAACTGTGCTGGAACCCATGTTCCAATAACACAATGTTAAAGATGCTGTTTGGAAATCATTAATGCTCCACCAAAACCTACAACATACCTTAGTTTGAAGTGTTCTCACAGCCAAAACCCAAACATATCTCTGATCTGTCATGCAGGCACTGTCTTGATATATATATAAATACATATACACAAAATACTTGTCATATAGACTTCTCATCACAGAGGAAAATACTTGAACTAAATGTAATTAATACAGTGGAAATTGAAAGTAAAAGAGAGAAGAGACTGATACAAAAAGAGAATGACTCATAAAACAGGATACTCATGGCATGGCTGATAGAAGATCCCTAAGATTTTAGAGAAACTATTCAGCTTTTCATTAGCATTGAGTACTTCCTCAGGGACACCAGCTACATGGAACTGGAAAGATAAATTTATCCTTTCACACACAATCCCCTTCAAAACCTTTCATAGCATTTCCAAGTCAGAGGATATGAAAAAGATGCAACTGCCATCTTCACTATAGTCTTAGTATTATTTCATTTATAACACACACTTACATGCCTGGCATTTCACAGCTAAAAGGCAATCCAAAGCCTCTATCCTTGGCATTTTACAATCTAATCTAATCAGCACAAATCACATCTGAAGCAAAGCCACTATAAACATATCTATATCTCTTTGGGGAAACAAAAAAAAAAAAAAAAAAAAGGGAAAACAAAAAACAAACAAACAAACAAACAAAAAACAAAAACAAAAAC